>JBBAXF010000019.1:13977500-14099949 GCA_037837765.1 Delichon dasypus
GAGGGACGCGGACACGGCCGGCGGGAACAGAGAAGGTCCGTTAGATAACGCAGACGCGCGCGAGCAGGAGAAGGGGGGAATCCAGGAGAGGGAACTAAGGCCAATCAGAGCCCTTGCCTGAAAACATATCCTTATAAGGCAAGAGCCTCCTGCAGCAGGAGGCGGGGTGAGCCTAGAGGGAAGGAGCGGCCCAACCCTAAGAGAAAGGGGCAGGGTCAGAGCCCAATAAAAAGGCTCCGGAGTCCAGATGTATCCAGTCAGTTGACTTCTGGCTCCGAGTCAGACTCTAGCTGGGATGAATGGTTTAACAAGTGGTCTGTAGCCAACTCTGATTCTGATTCCGACAAAGAAGAAGGGTATACAAAATCAGTAACCAATCAACCCTTCTACTTGGGTCAAGGGGAAGTTAGGAAAGGAACTAACTCTGCTTATGGACTGGAGGAAAATAAAAATAGCATGCGCCAACTGTGCCCCATCAGCCACACTGGCTTTTCCGGTCTGAGTAGGAGGGCAAGGAGGAAACCAGCGAACTTACTCATCAGTAAATCCTAAGGATGTACAAGCAATTGTTAAAGCAATCACGGACAGGGGGATTAATTCGGCTATGGTTTCCACTCTCATTGATACCATTTTTGGAGGGGACGACATGCTCCCATTTGACATAAAACAAAACTGCAGATTAATTTTTGATGGGGTGGGGATGATCGTTTTCAAACAAGAGGGGGAGGACAATTGCGCAAAGCAACTAGCCTTAATAACTGGGGCAGACCATCCGCTACACAGTTCCAGCCTACAGCGGTTGATGGGCACAGACCCAACCACAATCACCCCCCAGGCGCAGGCCGAGGGCCTATGGACCCACGAGGTCATGACAACTACCCGCGCTGCTAGAGAACCTATCCGCACTGCTTCCATGGTTATTGCTAAACCATCACCATGGTCCACAATAAAGCAAAGTGAGAGTGAAAATTTTACGCAATTTGTGGACTACCTCCAGGCAGCACTCAATTCATCAGCTCTGCCCTTGGAAGCGAAGGGCCCTGTGTTAGTGGAGTGTTTGCGCCAACAATGCAATTCAATCTCCAAGGACATTTTACGGTCATTACCACCCGGGTCCAACATTGCAGACATGATTAGGCATGTCGCGAAAGAAGAGCATCTAGCCCCAATCCAGGCAGCCATCCGTACTGTAATAACTAGTGTAATGGCATGCTTTAAATGCAGCCAGGCAGGCCATGTTGCAATAAATTGCCCCCAGTCGGGGCACCCATCAACAGCAGTCCCCCCATGCCAGTTGCGACCTAGGGGGCCGTGCTGGGCATGTGGAAAGAAGGGGCATTTTGCCAAAGAATGTAGATCTAAAAACCAGGGAAACGGGAAAGGGAGAGGGCACCCGGGCCGCACACAGCCATCTCCCACTTGGGACGTGAGGCAGTCCAGCTATGCCAGCCCCAAATGGGGCGAAGCACTCCCGAACCCGTTTCCCCTGCGAGAAACAACCAACTTTATGGCCCAACCAGTGATCCAGAAGAACCTGTCCCTATCCCTGGAACAGCAAGAACCACCCCCTGGGGACAAGACCCCAGGGTGGCCCTGGCAGTAAAGTGTGACAACCCGCCAGTAGTGTGGGGGATCTGTACCCGCTGTGATATTTTAGATGACATCTCCATTAGTGTCCCCTTTTTGATTGATACCGGAGCAGACATTACAGTTGTTTCTGAGACAAACTGGCCCCCATATTGGAAATTGGAAGACGCACCCATGGTGGGTGGAGTTGGGGGATTGACTCAAGCTCAGAAGAGTGCCTAATTAATAGCAATTATGCTTCACACTGAAAAAGGACCAGAAAAAACCATCACCCTCTTCCCATATGTCATGTCAGGAGTCCCACCCCTGCTAGGAAGAGACCCTTTAGCCCTTTTAAAAGCCAGGGTGACAAATTTACCATAAGGGCCACTGCAGCATACACACCCCCACCGATCAAGCTAACGTGGAAGTTGTCCGACCCAGTGTGGGTTGAGCAGTGGCCCCTGTCAAAGCCTCGAATGGATGCTCTTCTTAAGCTAGTTGACCGCGAACTACAGCGAGGTCATATAGAGCCTTCCACTAGCCCATGGAATACTCCAGTTTTTGTAGTACCCAAATGAAGCGGCGAGGTGTTTCGCCTCCTCCATGACCTGCGTGAGGTACATAAGAAAATTCAACCAATGGGCCCCGTGCAAACTTCGCTGCCCATGAACTTGATACCAAAAGGGCAGCCCTGCGTGGTGCTTGACATTAAAGACTGTTTCTTTTCCATACCCCTGCATGATGAAGACAAAGAGCGGTTTGCCTTTTCCGTTGTCTTCCCAAACAGTCAGTGGCCTAACCTGTGCTTCCAGTGGAAAGTACTGCCTCAAGGAATGGTCAACTCCCCTACTATCTGTCAGATCACAGTAGACCAAGCACTGGAGCCAGTCCGACACAGCGACCCGACCGCGACCATTGTTCAATACATGGATGACATCCTGATTGCCACACCATCGATGAGCCAGGTAGACCGGATAGTGTCGACAATCTCAGAGACCTTAAAAACAAATGGTTTTGAAATCGCAAGCGCGAAAATAAAAAAGGGACCATGTGTAACCTTTTTAGGAGTGGGGATTTCAAGCTCCTACATAACCCCTCCCCAGATAAAAATCCGCCAAGACATCAAGATGCTCCATGACATGCAGCAGCTGGTAGGATCTCTACCATGGCTCCGCAACATCGTCCTGATTCCTCCCGAGGTCACAGACCCCCTAAATGACCTTTTGAGGGGGAAAAACTCATGGGAGCAGAAAACTCTGACACCAGAAGTGACAAGCTCGCTCGACTTTATCAAACAGCAAATGTCAGTGAGCGTGCTCACCACATGGGACACGGACGTACCAATTGATTTATATGTCCACTTTACAAAAAAAGGAGGAGTAGGGGCTCCAGCCCAAGGGCCCCCCGACAAAGCCCGACCAATACAATGGGTGGTCTTAGGAAAACTGTCACGCGCATTTTCCCTGGGAGTTGAGTGTCTTAGCAACCTCATCACAAAAGGCAGGAAACTTGCCCTAAGGCTCTTGGGCGTTGAACCCGCCAAGATATATCTGCCCTTCTGCAAACAGCTTTCCGTGCAATCGATGACAATATCAGAGCATCTAGCCATAGCCCTTGCTGGTTTTGGAGGAGAGATTCGCTATGCAGCAAAACCCCCTTGGACTCAGCTGCTTGCGATCGTTGACATTGATCTCCAGCCGAAAATCATCGACTGACAGCAACCATGACTGACGATGTTCACAGATGCATCTTCGCTAACCTCAACTGCAGTGGCAGTGTGGCAGTCAGGAGAACGGTGGCAATGCATCAAAACAACCAATCCTACGCTTTCGGTTCAACAACTCGAAGCTGCCGCTCTAGTACTGGCGTGTGGACTATTCCCAGAAGAGCACCTCAACATCGTAACCGACTCCATATTTGTGGCCAAGCTCTGCCTAGCAATGTCAGGGCCCGGTGTGGCAGTGTCCACAGTGGCCATGATGCTTGAAGAGGCACTCTTTTCGCGAAAAGGCACCATATCTGTCATCCACGTTAATAGCCACAATCCAGTTAAAGGATTCTTTCAAATCAGCAACGACAAGCAGACGCCATCGCAAAAGAACTGTGGACGCTGAGAGATGCCCGTCAGCTACATGAATCTCTTCACATCGGAACTAAAGCACTAGTGAAAAAATGTGGGATTTCAACCGCTGACGCGAAACACGTTGTAGCCACATGCCCCCACTGCCAAAAATCACCACTGTGGTCCAGCGTAATCAACCCCAGAGGTCTTAAAGCCTCAGAAATATGGCAAACAGACTTTACACTATGTCAGCTGCTAAAACCCTGAGCTTGGCTTGCAGTGACTGTAGATACGTATAGCGGAGTAATCGAGACCACACAACACCTAAAAACTGACTCCAAAGCAACCATTCAACATTGGCTAATGGCCATGGTGTGGCTTGGCGTTCCAAAGCAGATTAAGACAGACAATGGCCCAAATTTTGTTTCAAAATCGAGCCAGGCATTTGTTTTAAAATGGGGTATCACTTTAGTGCATGGCATCGCATACGATAGCACCGGGCAGGCCGTTGTTGAGCGAGCAAATCAAACTCTGAAAGCCAAATTAGAAGTACTGGCAAAACCAGAAGGCTTTACCAGTTCCATTCCCCCGGGAGACCAAGCACGCATACTGGCAACCGCTCTGCTGGCATTAAATCAATTCCTTAGGGGAGATGAGACAAACAGTCCTGCCCAGAGACACTGGGCCACCCGAGCACTAGAGGAAGGCCCACGCATTGTAATTAAAAATGAACTGGGGGAATGGGAACAAGGTTGGAGACTAGTGCTCACGGGGCGAGGGTACGCAGCTGTTAGAAAAGACGGTAGAGTTAAATGGTGTCCACTTAAGTCAATCAAACCAGACCTTCAGAATAGAACTAATGAGAATTGTGAGGTTTTATTTGCAGGACTGGATCCTTGGACGCCCCCGCAATTTGTACACCCCAGTACCAGAAGAAAGTGACAAATCATCAAGCAGCTCGACAGCGCCCAAGAATCCCATACCGGTGAGATCCAGGCAACGACAGTATCTTTGTGCAATTTTGCTTTTAGGATTTGTCAGCAGAAAGCAAGCCGATGCAAGGCATTACCCTCACCAGCCATTCAAGTGGGTCCTATGCCATCTTTCGAATGATAAGGCAATCAAAGAAACCATCACACCCGACAGCCCATCTTTCGAGTCTAAGCTAAAAGACATATTTCCCCCACAATTAGGATTCCCCAATATTGGGGATTTGTCACTATATCAGACCTATTGGTGCCCTGCCTCCAACCCAGGTAAAAGTTACTGTAACTGTCTGAGGTACGGATACTGTGGATATTGGGGGTGTGAAACTATCGTGACCAGTGATAGGTGGTAACCACAGCAACCTGATAAGTTCCTGCAAGTCAGGTATGCTCCCCATGGCTGTCGTGAACCAAAATTCGGAAGTGACAAGCAAATATACACGCCCCAAGATGGGAGAAAACACACCTGTAAGGGCTACACAATGACAATTTTGCAGCCGACCCATATGAGTTGGGCCACAGGTAAAGTGTGGTCGGTTGTTTGTTTCACAACATTTGGGTGAACGTACAAATTATCAGGCTCCTACCATCAGTACCCCGATCAATTGGACCCAATCAGATTCTTACAGCAAGCAGACCCAAGACGGAGACCACAACTAGCACCTCCTCCCTATCCGGCCTTTTAGCTATTTACCAAACACGTTAGTCAGCTCCTTACAATCCATTTTTTAGTGTGTTAAATGCTGCCTTTTTGTCATTGAACCAATCAAACCCGAACCTTACAAGGTCATGCTCGTTATGCTATGATGCAAAACCCCCTTTTTATGAAGGCGTTGCCCTTAATGTTCCTTTTAACTATTCAACAGCAGAAAATCCACACCAGTGTAGGTGGGACACCCCCCGGAAAGGAATTACTCTGAGTCAAGTCACAGGCCAAGGCAAGTGCTTTGGCAATGCAACCTTAGCAAGGCAGATGGGCAATATCTGTACTAAGTTTATCGAGCCTAATCAAAAGACCGATAAGTGGGCCATCCCATCCGTACCAGGACTGTGGGTCTGCCAACAATCCGGAATAAGCCCCTGTGTGCACCATGATAAATTCAATAACTTTGTTGACTTTTGTGTCCGAGTTCTAATTGTTCCTAGAGTCCTGTATCACCAAGAAGAAGAAGTGTATCACTTTTTAGAAGAACCCACCCAGCTCCACAGAAGGGAAGTAATAACAGGCATAACCATTGCAATGGTCCTCGGCCTAGGAGCTACTGGCGCAGCCACAGGTGTTTCAGCCCTCGTAACCCAACACCAAGGACTTTCTCAGCTGCAAATGACCATTGACGAGGACTTCCAAAAGAACTGAGGAATCCATCTCCTTTCTAGAGAAATCTGTCTCCTCGCTTTCTGAAGTCGTCCTGCAGAACAGGCGAGGACTAGACCTCTTGCTCATGCAACAAGGAGGCCTGTGCACCGCCTTGAAAGAAGAATACTGTTTTTATGCAGAACATACCGGAGTCGTGCGAGACTCAGTGACCAAGCTAAGAGAAAGACTAGCCCAGAGGAAAAGAGAAAGATAAGCCCAATAAGGATGGTTCGAGTCACGGTTCAACCAGTCTCCATGGCTGACCACCCTTGTTTCCACCTTAATAGGCCTTCTTACCATGATACTCCTGACGTTGATTTTTGGGCCTTGCATTTTAAACAAATTAGTGTTGTTTGTTAGGAGCCATTTAGAAAAATTAACATTTTACTTGTTGACCACCAACAACTGCTTTGAAGTGCGCTTATTACTAACATGTTATATTACTTTTTACATTAACAGCCTTTCTATTTTTTATAACATTTATGCTTCATATGTATTTTTTAGTTAATCATTGGGGGGGGGGAAGTGTGGGTGATTAGGGATAGGCGATCGGAAGATATCGCGTTGTACAGGCAGACAGAAGCCCTCCTCCAACAGTTAGAGTTGTTTAACCCCCCTTAATTAGCCAGCAACACCTAGTTTATGATGGAAGCAGAAGGAAGTGATGCGGTAAACCCAACTTATATAACCCCATGCAACCTGTTAATAAACGCCATTTGCTGTCCACCATACTGCTGTCTGTGAGCTTATGGCCCGAGTGGCCTGAGGTTGGCCACCGTGCCGTTCCCGAACCAGGTCGCTACGCCTCAGTGAAGGCAACAATCTGGGGACCCCCATACCCCCAGGTCAGTTCTACCACTCCTCTCCTGCCTGCCTCCCTTGGCACACCAGCACGAGCAACCGCAGAGCTGCTCATGTGGTCTCGTGCTTGCACGGTCTTTATGCTGTGGATTGCAGAAAAGCCTCTGCGGTCCAGTGCCCATGGGTGCCCACTGGGTGCTGCTGTTCTTGGTAGCCCTGAGTCTCTGCGGGCAGCCCCGCAAAAGCAAGCCTATGGCATCAGGGCTTTCACCAAGAGGCACCGATTGCCAGTCACACTGCATGCAACTGTGCCCCGTGCTTCCAAGCCGCCACCCTCTCCTAGCCAAGTTGGTGGTGCCAGAGATTACAGTGCTGAGCTTTGGTGCTCTGGCAGGAAACCCTGCCACCAGATCAGTCCCCGATGCTCAGCAGCACAGCACATGAACTGCACTTAGCACCGCTGCTGCTTCCGCTGGGCTGGTGAGCACTGGGAGTTACTATGCTGGGTCTCTCTGCTGGCCATCACTCTCACACAGCCCAGTACCCACTTGTGGTTCCCGCTCAGGAAACCCCGTATAACTCTTTCTTTGTAGTCTCTGCTTGGAAAACCCCAGTCACCTCCTTGCCCGAGGTCTCTGCCTGGAAAACCCTGTGCACACAGTTCTCTCCAAGTGGCCTTTCCTCCTCCAGCGCTGACCCTGCACAACTAGGAGAACCCCATACACAAGGCAACCTCTGAGCGGTGGCTTTCCTGCTACCGGTGTTGGCTCCGCAGAACCAGGTTGCTCTTCCACTGGGTCAGCCCCGCTGAGCTCTACTCTTCGGTGTCCCTGAGTCATCACAGGCAGGAAAGCCTGCGGTGCCAAAGCTTTACTGAGCTTAGCTCTACTGAATGGTGTTTACATGAATCTGCCTCTGCTTGTGGTTTCTACTGCCAGCAACTGTGAGAGTTGAGAGTTTTCTCTCACACAAAGTTCTGTGCCAGGGTTAAAAGACGAATGGAACTTGCACGTTTTTGATCTTTAGAGATGTTTATTCAGTTTCTTATCTCATGGTCTGCATGCTGCTAACACCTCAATGATCTGGAAAACACAGCTGGCAAGAATACCAGCCAGAGAATTCCAAGGTCTTTTAAAGGTTTCTAGTCCAATTAACTCTTAAAACATATTTATTTATACATACTATATTTACAGTTTTGTGCCAATAATCAATAGCTATTTTAAACACGCTATTTCTGCATAAAGCCCATTCTACACCAATGTCTCTGTGCTGCTGTCACAGTAGAAAATGGAGTAGTAGTAGTAGTAGAAGAAGAAGAAGAAGAAGAAGAAGAAGAAGAAGAAGAGACACTGCCCAAAATCCTCCATCTTGCTCTCATCTATCTCTATACTAAAAACCCAAAGCTACAAATTTTCACCTTGTGATAAACTAAACTACTATTTATTTCAAATCTTTGTTGCTTTTAATTTATCTCTAAGTGCTGGAAGTTTCTCCCATGGACTAAGGTCAAAGGCAATGCTTTCCTGGGGTCCCAGCCAGGGTCTTGGACCCCCCAGGGCAGTTTGAGGGATTTTCCATGTGCCCTGGACTCCAGCAAGCAACCCTGTCCATGGCTTTTTCCTACCCCTCTTTTGTTCACATTCTGCCAACCACAGGTCTCCCACCTCCCTTTCATTCCGCATCCCGCCCACAGTTTCTCTGCCCCTCTTTCACTTGAGTCCAGCCATTTTGTGGTCCTCCCACGTTCCTCCTTCTCTGCGTCTCACCCTTAAACACGGTAACACTCAACCTGATGTTTCCAGGTGCTCTTGCATTCCGCCCTATATGTCCAACTGTCCAATCATCCTTAAGTTCCAACAGACTCTTGGAACAGATCCCAAGTACTACTTGCCTGGGCCTGAGGTTTGTACACCCAGATTTGTACACAGACAAGCAATCTGGCCAAAACAATCATGAGAGTGGGACTCACCTTCTCCCTCTTCTTTTTCGTTATTTAGTCTTTTACTGTCTTTAGGATGTTAACCTGTGAATCCCTGGTGACCCAAAGAGAAGTTGATCAAGCCACCAAACTCAGCAGGGCACACCTCCCTCTCAAAATCTCCCAGGATCATAGAGAAAAGGTTTCTTTGATCCAGGGCATGTCACTATTTGTGAGAAATGACACTCACCTTTATAATTTCAAAGGTTTATTAAACTTAACAAAATATAACAAAAGACTGAATAAGGAGAAAAAGCAGCCCTGTCTCTTTAACAAACAGTCATGCGCTCATCTATAAAATGGATGCTTTGCCTTTTATACTATTAGCCCCCACAAAGTGTTGCCAGTCAACTCCTTCTTTGCTGTCCACTGGTGGAGATCACTTTCTTACATCCTGATTGGAGGTCAGGTGTCGTTATGCCACACCTTTTAATAACAAGCTGGCCATTCCCAAATGTCAGACTACCAAGGCCATCCCGTGACAATACAAGGGGGAGGGGAAAGTAAACTGTGGGAGGACATATCACAATAACATAGCTATACATCCACAAAACTTTTTCCAACTTACATGTAATATTTATGCCTTAATTGTGAGAGCCAACCATTTTGATAAACATCTATAAGAAGCTCCTCCAAGGTCTCAGGCTTGGGGTGGTCCCACTCGCTCCATGGATGGATGAAGAAAGGGAAAAAAAACCAAAACAAACACCAACCCAAAAAAATCCAAGCCAAAACAGTTCAAGTAAAAAATCGCCAAAAGTATTCCTAGTACAGCTGCCAGGCTAGGGAAACAAAAGGGAAAAAACTTTGCTTCACGCTTTCTCTCTTTCTTTACTGTCTCTCTTGCGGAGCGGCACGAGAAGCCTTGGGGGTGCAGGCACATTGTAGCAGTGCCAAGGTGTCCTGGGTGGTCGCTGGACCTCTTTTTGTCTTTTTTTTTTTTTCTTTTTACTGTGAGTAAGGGCTGGTATCACGTGGTTGGTATCACGTGGACGGGATGGGTGCTCAAATGTCCATAAAGCAGAGAGAAATTTACCTCCAAGTTGGGGAAATTCTGGTCGGGGGGAAGATGGAGTTTTCAAGGGGTTTGTTAAAGAGGTTTTCCAATGGCTGCTTCTCCATTTCCTAAAAATGTACTTGAAAGATGTTGGAACTGAGGTATTTTGGGATGCTGTGGGAACTATTATAAAAAATTTGACCCAGAAGTGGGATTCCTCTGGAGATAAATTCTATTTTTTGTGAAAATTCAATTGGTTGTCAGAAACCAAGAGGGAGAGGAACAGAGAGGGAAAGTGGAGAAACAGCCATTGCAACCATCCCCAGTTCTACCTGAAGCTCCTCTTCCCCAAACTCTTTGTCCTGGTCCCTCTTTCCCTACCCCAGGCAGACTGGAGAAAGCAACCCGCAGAAATATAAAAGCACAGGAGAGCTACTGTCTTCCTAGCTTCCTACAATCCTCTCGGGACCCTAGCTCTGCCAGCATGGCGCCAGCTGCCAGAGACCCTTCCCTAAAAACCCTAATTCCAATCCTTTTTTCCCCGGTTGAAAATCCGCAGGTTGTTTCTTTGTTTCCAAACCCCCAAAATGACCACTGGGGGGCACAAGATGGTGGAGGCCACATAGCAGGGCCTCAACCATGTCCTTCTTCTTCCCACAATTCCTTTCTTCTGTCTCCTCCCCTCCTCCTAACCCCTTCCTGTCACCTAACCACTCCCATCTTACAGGTCTCACCCCTTCTTTGGTGTAACCCCTTTGGCTTCTCCCCCTGTGTCAATCAACCTGACTGCTCCCCTGGCTCCACCCATGGCTCCACCCATTGCCCCACCCCATGACATCACTGGGAATAGCTGCCCCCTTTGGTAACTCCGCCCAGGTTTCCTTGTTCATGTAGCTCCACCCACCCTCTTCTGGCTTCCAGTTCCCATGGTCCCACATACGGTTCCCACGGTCCAGAACCTGGAAGTGGCTGGCCTGGGGGCCAGAACCTGGAACTGGAGGCCATTCCTTTTGCTGCTCCTGTTACCTATAATCACAGGGGTACCCACCCTAAAAGGGAACCCTTTTCTTATCAAAATAAAAAAGAGCTTTGCAGAGCTCAGAAAGAATTTTGTAGGAATGGTGAATTTTTTAAAGGCTTGTTAACGGCCACTTTCTCATCAAATGTGCTGGTCCTTAGTGACCTAAAGGATTTGTTTTCAAGTTTACTTACACCCACACATTATATTCTGTGGGAAAGGACATGGAAGCGGTTACCCAAGGATCTCCTTCCTGAACTTTTGCAAAGCCCCAAATGCACAGCTGATGCACAGAATAATCCTATTACAACTGAATATATAGGCAACGAAGGTGAATGGGATGAAGCACGCAAGCAGGCGGGGTGTGATCCCTCAGCCTGTGCTTGATCATGTGAAGGATGCTGCCACAAAGGCTTTTCAAATAATGCCTACTAAAGATCCTAGGCAAAGTTACATCTCTATTAAACAATCTCCTTCAGAGCCTTTCTTAGATTTTATCGACAAGCTCTGTGCAGTGGTGGAGAGCCAGCTAGAGGACAAGGAGTTGCAACAGAAGACGATCCTGGATGTGGCACAAAGCAATGCCAATCCAAGAGGATCATCTTGGGGCTTCCTGTTTCTCCACCTCCAACCCTGGACCTCGTCATTGAGACCTGCGTGAAGTGAGCCGCCATGGACCCGGAAGAACAACAGAAAGGGCCCGGGCTCAGAGGCCGGATTTCAGCACCAGCCACCATTCCACCCCAACCACCAGTGGCTGGAAGGGTCAAAGGTGTCCAGTGTGGGTGGGAGGGACATGTGACGCGCTTTTGTCCCTTTAAGAATAAAGCACCACACAGACTGGTGGGAGCAGTGGAGGAGGGGGAAAAGGGAAATGTTCCAGCCCCAAAAATCTAGAGGGGGACTGCAAGCCTGTCCTGCATGAAGAGGAAAATGGGACAGGTCACTGGGTTGTTGGGGTTGTAGGGCAACTCAATTCTGGGAAGGTATGGGACCCTAAGGAACCCTCAGGGTTGGTAACAACTAAGAGTATAAGTGAGCCATTTAGGCTCGAGTTAACAACAGGCATGCTTTTGGACACACCGGATTGGCATGTGGTCACTGTTGATCCTGGATGGATGACCAACCTACAGCAGACTGACAGTAAGTACCTTGTTATTGGGGATTCTGAGCACACTTCCTCCAAGATCAAGATTGCTCCAGGAGTTTTACCATCAGATGCAGAGCAACTCGCTCTCTTGACATGTTGTGTCCATCCTCCCCTCTTCCTACCAAAAGGCCAAGTCATTGCCCGGGCCATACCATTGCTCCAACTGCCCTATGATGATCTGGAGCTTTCAGTCTATTGGGCAGAAATGGTGGGAGAAGACAAGCCCATCATTTGGTGTGGGCTTAAGAGGGAGGGGGATTTCATCCAACTCAAAGGGATGATGGACACGGGTCAGATGTGATGGTCATCGCACCACACAAGTGGCCGTCACATTGGGAGCTGCAACCCGTGGCTGGCAAAGTTACAGGTATAGGGGGCACACAACTGGCGAAGCAATCCAAGAGTGTGTGCAAACTGAGGGACCAGATGGGCAATTGGCTTATTTATGCCCATTTGTTTTGGATTCCAAATTTACCCTATGGGGAAGAGATGCCAGGTCCCAATGCGGGGTTAAACTAGAGATCCCAAAAAACCCTAGGGATTTTTAATTGCGGCCACTGAAGAGCACCCTTTCCAAAAACTAAATTGGCTGACTGATACCCCAGTTTGCATGGACCAGTGGTTGCTAGGCAAACGGAAATTGAACGTGCTCCGTGAATTTGTGGAGGAGCAACTGGTTTAAGGTCACGTTGTAGAAACTAATAGTCCCTGGAATTCTCTGGTGTTTGTCATCAAAAAGCCAGAGAGGGACAAGAGGCATCTCCTCCACGACCTTCACAAGAGTAACGAAGTGATCGAGGACATGGGGTCTCTGCAACCAGGTATGCCATCCCCTTTGCTCCCCCCAAACTGGAATTTAGCTGTCATTGATATAAAAGAATGTTTTTTCCAGATTCCCCTAAACCCAGCCGATGCCCCGCAGTTTGCATTCTCTGTGCCTTCCATCAACAGGGAGGTGCCCATGAAGCGTTACCACTGGAGGGTTTTGCCGCAAGGGTTAAAAAACAGTCCGAGTGTTTGCCAGTGGTACGTAACCAAAATACTGTCCCCAGTGCATGCCAAGGTGGGGGAGGCTGTCATCCTTCATTATATGGATGACGTGCTCGTGTGTGCCCCTGATGACAATGTACTTACACAAATTCTGGATGAGACTATCACTGCTTTGGCTGCTGCGGGATTTGAGTTGCAGCAGGAAAAGGTGCAGAGGCTGCCACCTTGGAGGTACCTAGGTCTGGAGAGTGCCAACCGGCCCATAACACCTCAGAAGTTGGTAATCAGTGATAGACTTGAGACTCTGGAGGATCTCCATCAGCTGTGTGGATCCTTGAACTGGGTCAGGCCCTGGCTGGGGCTCACCATGGAGGACCTAGCCCCCCTCTTCAATTTTTTGAAGGGGGGAGAGGAGCTAGTTTCTCTGAGGGCTCTGACTCAGGAGGCTCAGCAGGCTTTGGAGAGGGTTCAATTGGCAATGCCCAGCTAGAATTTCCTTCTAATTTCATCATTCTGGGAAAATTGCCACACTTGCATGAGCTCGTTTTTCAGTGGGACAAGGGCCAGAAGGACCCCCTCTTAATCATAGAGTGGGTATTCCTCGGTCATCAATTGTCCAAGAGTATCACCAAGCCACAGGAGTTGATGTCCCAGCTGATAAGCAAAGCCAGGGTAAGGACACGACTCTGGCAGGGTGTGAATTTACATGCATTCTTGTGCCAATTAAATTGTTGACTGGAAAGTTGACCAAAGAGACCCTAGAGCAGCTGCTCCGGGAGAACAAGAAGTTGCAGATTGCTTTAGATAGTTACCCAGGACAAATTTCAATTCATTGCCCCAGTCATAAATTATTTAATTTGGAATTTCATTTGATCCCAAAAGAGGAACAGGGCTGCAAACCTCTCAAAGCTTTCACAGCTTTTACTGATGCATCTGGAGGGTCACACAAGTCAGCGGTGACTTGGACGGACCCTCAGACTCAGCACTGGGAGGCTGACATTGAGTTAGTTGAGGGTTCACCTCAAGTTGCTGAGTTGGCCGCAGTCGTTAGGGCTTTTGAGAAGTTTTCAGAACCCATAAATTTGATCACTGATTCGGCATATGTAGCAGGGTTAGTGTCCAGAGCAGAGAATGCAGTTCCCAAAGAAGTCTCAAATCCAGCCATTTTCAGCTTGCTCTCAAAGCTGGTACACCTAGTCTCCCACAGAGAGGGTCCTTACTGTGTTATGCATGTACGGTCAAACAACCATCTTCCTGGTTTCATCATGGAGGGTAACCATAAAGCAGATGCCCTAGCCGCTCCTGTGCAGATGGCTGGCCTACCAAACATCTTCTAGCAGGCCAAACTGAGCCATCAACAGTACCATCAGAATGTCCCAGGGCTGGTCCACCAACTCCACCTGAGACAAGACCAGGCCGAGGCAATCATAGACACATGCCCAAATTGCCAGACGTTTTTCTTACCCTCGTTGGGATCAGGGGTCATCCCCAAAGGGTTTGACAGTTGTGAGGTGTGGCAGATAGATGTTACACACATTCCCAAGTTTGGAAGGTTTAAATATGTTCATGTGTCAGTAAATACCTTCTCTGGTGCAGTTTATGCCTCAGCTCACCCAGGGGGGAAAAAGACTGATGCACAGAAACACCTTGTGCAGGCCTTCTCCACATTGGGGATCCCCAAAGTGATCAAAACTGATAATGGCTCAACTCATGCCTCCAAGGAGTTTGATAATTTCCTGCAGGAGTGGGAGTAGGAACATAGTAAGGGAATCCCATACTCCCCCACTGGCCAGGCAGTGATAAAAAGAACTCACCAGACATCAAAAAAAGACCTTGGAGCAACAGAGAGGGTATGCCAGGATCCCCAGTCCACAACAATGACTCTGTAAGGCTCTGTTCACTGTGAACTTCCTTAATTCTTAATTTGAAAACCTTAATCCACCTGTGATTAGGCACTTCAACCAAAATCATCATTTGAAGTTCGAGGAGAAACCGCTGGTCCTGGTAAAGGACCTTAAGACTTGGAAGGTCCAGGGGCCTTTGATTCGGTCACCTGGGGGTGAGGATACGCTTGCGTATCTACCCCCACTGGTTTGAAATGGGTTCCACAAAAATGGGTCAAGCCCTATATTCCACCCAGGGAAAAGAAGGCCCAGAATGCGGCCCCACCAATACCTTCCCGACCTGATGATGTGACAATTGCTTCTTATAGGCAATGACACAAAGAAAGTGGAAAACCCAGACCCCGTGTTATCCCCAACTCAGAGTCTTAAACAGATTGTTTTGATAAGTTTTAAATGTTATTTTTTACTTACCTGTGCATGTTATTTTTAGATTCCTTTTAAGGACATCCTCCCAACCCCCAAGATGAGGCCAGAACTCCTGTGTTTTCTGTTGCTTCTGACTCAGTCAGTGGTGCAGGGACATGAGTGTCTGACATGAGGACTCTCAAGGGATGAGCTGCTTCAGTCTACCCGGAAAAATCCAGAGCATCCACAATTCCATCCAAGAAATGAAAGGCGTGATGGAGGAGATTAAGCGAGGAGCAGGAGACTGGCTGGGGGACATCCTTAAAGACTGGAGGTTGCCAAGGGGAATGTCATCAGTTGTAAAGGATGTTTTTTCGGTTGTTCCTGCTATCATTTTAATTTACATAGACTTTAAGACTCTAAATGGAGTCATAATTAAGTGTACTAAAAGGCCAGCCCCTTCTGACGTTACCGTGGCCACTGTTGAAAGATGGTAGAAAAGGCCAGAGACAGCAGTTTGAGGAGTTAGTCTCCTCCCTCCTATTTAAAATTAAACAATATAGGGGGAGATGTGGTGGTGGGTTTTTGATAAGTTTTTGATAAGGTATTGTTAAGTTATTAGCTCAATGGTTTGTTCCTGTTACCCCCTGATGCTTTGGTTCTACCTCAAGTTTTCCCTTCCCTTGCCAAGCTGACATTCACCCCTAGACACACCTGTTACTTTATTCACCTGATGTCAATCCTTCCTGGTCCCTGCACTTATTTCCAGAGGTTTCTCTGTCAATCCTAAGCTCCGCCAGGGTTTTCCCCTTTTTGACGACAACCCGTTGGTGCACGTGACCCTTTCCACACCCCTAGCCTTTCCGATAGGCTGTTAAGACTGTGAGTCCCTCCTCACTCCCCTCCCCGTTGTGTCACTGATAGGCAGGAAAACTGTACCTTCCCCCTGTTCCTCCCCCATATAAAAAAACACTGTAAGCTCAGGATATTCGGGGGCTTTTTCAGGGGCTTTTTTGGGGGCTTCCCTTGGGGGAATAAATCACTGAGGCAAACCCAAGGGAAGGGACCCTCTCTCCGTTCTTTCCCTTGACCCTCTGTGCAGCACAGTATACTGCCGTTTGAAAGCAGCCTAGCTGCTACGAAATTCGGCAGCTTCGCTCCAACCACCACCCGAGCCTGAACTGGCTGAGGGGCAGCCTCACACAATGCGTGCCAGGGGAGTCTGAGCTAGCTGAGGTTTTCTCCAGCACTTGTGTCACTCATGGTGGAAAATTTTCCTCTGCATCCAATTGGAACCTCCCCAGGAATAACTTGCATGCATAAACGTGCCATGCTCAAAGTTTCAGGGAAGGTCATTCCTAGCTTCCTGTGACTATGAAGTGCATTTGAAAGGACGTTGTCATTTGGATTTCCCACTGTTGCCAGAAAGATGCTAAAATGGAGGACACGGGCATCCTGGATCCTCAGCATTGCTTTGCACCTCGTTTCTGTAGTGCTCTGCCATTGTGCTAAGTGACATGGTTGATCACCAGTGAATGATAAGGAGGGGGGAAAAAACACAAACCAAACCACCCCTGAAAAGCCACATCAGGTAGCACCATACAAAATCAATCAGAAACCAGTGTGGAATTCTATTAAAAGCTGGAATCTTATGGAGGAAAAAAAATCATCCCTTGAGTTTTTCAGCTGTGATTCTAGTTCTGGGATGCAATAAGCTTTGCTGCAATGATAGGTGCTCATTCTCACAAAGGTACCAACAGACTACACTGGAGAGCACAGAGATGCGTCAGTGCCTTTTCTGCCCAGGGGAGATAAAGGCCAGAACCTTTCTGCACGTCCTGGGAGCAATCCCTGGACGCATTCAAATTTTGGAGGTGGTATCCAAATTTGGGAGATGGGCTCACGAAGGAGGAGGACAGTGCCATCCCTTCCTGGGGGAGAAAATACCCAGGCCCAGGGTTGATGGGGCAGATGTTGGGCTGCCCAGGGGAGGTAAAGGCCAGTGACAGCTTTCTGCAGTGCTCCATAGTCTCCCCAGTGCTCTCAGGATCCTCCTCAGGGCTCCCAGTGCCCCTTCTATTGCTCCCCTGTCTCCTGCACTGCTCCCAGTGCCCCCTCCAGTGCTCCCAAATGTGCCTCACTGCTCTCCACTTCAACCCCCAACCCCCCTCCCCCCCTCCACTTGGATGGTGGCACCTCACCGGGCAGTGACATCCCAGCAGGCATCAATGATCCCATGGGTGATCATTGCTCCCCAGGCACCTCTTTCTCTTGGTTCCATATCACCTGTGCCAGGAAATGCACTCTGGAGATACCCCAGATATCTGGATTCTCCTGCTATCAGGTACCTGGGGGGAGGGTGGGGGGCTTGACAGCTGGCACAGGTCCCCCATGAGGACCAGGGCTTGTGAAGGAGCCTCACCTACCTGTTCCTCCTGACGAGCAGGCACCTGCAAACAAGATGCCCATCTGCTGTTCGGTCCCACCCTGAGCAGTAGGCAGGAGGCAAACCCACCTCCTCACCTTCCTGAAGAGCCCATGTCCCCCCAATGAGGTAGGTCCCCCTCCCTGTCCCATGGTCCCAGCACGGTCCCAGCCATTAGACAGCTTCATCACCAGGCCTAGGCCACTCAGTCCAGGTGGCAACAGAGGTATTTATTTTGTAACCACAGGTGGACCTCAGCAGGTGAGCAGCCTCTCAGCCCCATCAGCAGTAGCCACTGCTGTAGACACAGCTCCAGCCCCAACCCTTCATGTGCTGGACCAGCACCTGGAGCTGAGGTGAGAGGGAGAGAGAGAGAGAGGCATCCAATCAAACAGGCAGACAGAAGACAGAGAATTTCTGCAGGATTGGCTCAGGCCGCCTGGGATCGGATCACATGAAGGCGTCCATGGAGATGCCTCTGGTGATTTCCCAGCCCATGAGAAGGTCCCTGGTGCAGCTGAGGCAAAGCCAGGTTGGCCTGAGACCTTGGGTGTCCCATACAGGTGTCCCCGCTCAGGACAAGGTGCTATGGGGTAGGATTCTGCCAGGGAAGGACATGCTCTCAGGCTTGGGAAGGGGACAGCCAGCCATCAAGGTCCCTCAGCCAGGACTTTTCTGTCCCACATGGGAAGCTGATGCTGGGTGTCCAGGTGGGGGTCAGGGGAGTGTCAGGCAGCCCAAAGGCAGCCTTCAGATGCTGCTTATGTTCCCTGGGGCTGCCTCAGCGGGGGGACGTGGGGAATTCCAACCCTTTGGAGTGACCTGCAGAACTGCCTCTGCTGCTCCTGCCGACGCCGGTTGTTCTCAGCCAAAAACATGAAGATGTTCCTCCGTGTCTGATGTGGCTCCAGCCCATGGAGCACCTGGATGGCTCGTGGGGAAAAGTGTCTACAACAACAGGTAACCATCATCCCAGAGCTACCAGCTGCTTTTCCCCTTGCCCCACCCTGCACCCACACAGTCCCACATCCACCCACATGGCCCTGTATTCACCTACCTCGTCCTAAGCTCGAATCTCTCTGCCATTTTCTCTGTGGGGAGGGGGGGTCCAGCCTTCCCCCACCTCACAGTGACCCCCTTTCTTGGGGGCTGGGATGGACGGTGGGGAGCCCAAGCTCCTCCAATGGCAAATACCTGCCAAGGAGAGGACACTCTCAGCAAACCAAACGTGCCACTTTTCAGAGGACTCCTGGAAATGGGGGGGCCATGAGACTTCCTCACTCCCCCCCCCCCCAGATGGCTCCCCCAGAGCTCTACCTTGGGTGACATGTAGGCAAATCCCTGCCATGGACCTGGGTGACCCCTACTGCATCCCAGGTACACCCACCTCCTTGAGTCCCAAGAGTCCCATTGAAGCCCCAGGCCACCCTAACCCCATCTGAGACCCCACTGTCAACCTAGGACTCCAGGAACTCCCATCTCCTGGGTCCTAAGGGCCCCCCAGTCCCTAGGGACTACCCCCAAACTCACCCAGGTGTGCCCAAAAGGTGCCTGGGAGACCCTAAGCCCTCCAGAAACTTCCATCCCCTCCAAGGCCCCTGTCCCATGCCTCCTCAGTACTTCATGGTCCACCCTGACCTCCAATTCCACCCCCTGTGCCCTGTTCCAAGGGGATTCTATGGGCATCCCGAGTGACCTGACACAGAAGATCTCTGTCCCTACCTCCGGCATCTGTTGGTCCTTCTCAGCAGCCCAGGCTTCCCACACCACCCATTCCACCTTTTGTTCTCTCCAATGGGAATTCCCATGCTCCCATTCTGCAGACAGCTGCCAGACCATCTAGATGTGTCAGACATGATTAGCCTCCACTTTTGAAGGGTTTCCTTCAGGTCTGATCCATCTGGCACATACCTGCAGTGCTCTCTGGCAGTTCTCAGAAGCCAGGAGTGTGATGTCAGGCCTGGTTGAAGGAGCTAACTCCTGCCCACCTGTCTCCCTCACCCTCGGAGAGCTGACTGGGCATGGGGCGAGCACACTGCAGAAATACCAGCAGACAGCAGCATGAGCGTGGGGCAGATAGGGAACCTGTTTCCCTTGGCACCAAAACTCCACACATGTTCAGAAGTGGAGAGCTAGGACTGTTCCCATGGTCCTTTCTGAGTTGCTACATATTCCAATGAGGGGGATTTCACCTAGGTGAATGTATCCCTTCAATCCATTCCCACGAGAGTTTCACCTGGCAAGTGGCTTTGGCCCTGCCTCTTGTTGTCTCATGCCTGGCCTCTGGTATGGCAGCACAGGGAGGGAAAACTTCCCAGGATGCTCTTGTTCCCCTGGGAAAGGAAGAAGTCTTGAGACCAGCCTGTAAGGTTGTGTGGATATGATCACCCCATGTGTGATGGAGCAGCAGGAACCTATTCCATACCCGTTCTGACCCTGTGTTTCTCTGCAGCCTTTGCATGTTGGGTGGAAAAAGCCTCAGACACAGCGAGCTGAAACCTAGAATCACAGAATGACAACATCCTGTATTGGAAGGGACCCATGAAAAAAAGTGAGGCCAATTTCAGGAGCAAATGATGCCACAGGCTTGAGGAATGACAGACCTCACACTCTGTAGACAATGAAGGAACCAGAAAATCACCAAGGAAATGCATTCACCTGGGGAACATGTGGGCCTGTGCAGCCTGCACTCTCTGAGCAGCAGTCACTCCACTGTTGACACCAGAACCTGGCACACTCAGCCTCTGCAGAGTGATGGAACTGTCAGGAGATTTCCATGGAGGAAGCAGACCCATCTCCTGCTCCTATAGGAACAACTTCTCCGAACTCCTCTTCCCAAACCTCATTCATGAACATCATGGAATCAAAGAACCAATAAGGTTGGAAGAACCCTTGGAAGACAACAAGTCCAACCATGGACACATCCACATGTCCCTTAAATCCCTCAAAGGATGATGAGCTCACCACTGCCTTGGGCAGCCTGTGTCAGGGGTGAACAACTTCTTACATGAAGAAATTTTCCCTAAAATCCCACCTAAACCTCTCCTGGTGGAATTTATCTTCTGTTACTTGGGAGAACAGGTTGACCCCCACCTGGCTTCACCCTCCTTTCATGTAGATGCAGAGAGCAAGAAGGTACCCCCCTGAGCCTCCACTTCTTCAGGCTCAGCCCCCACAGCTGCTCCTCATGAGACTTGTGCTACAGACCCTTTCCCAGCCTCTCTGCCCTTCTCTGGGCACTCTCCAGCATATCAATATCTCCAGATATCAGCTCACCGTGAGCAACAGAGCCACCCAGGTGTCCCAATTCTCCAGTCCTGCAATGCAGCTGCAGTGGAACTGCATGCACAGGACATTGTCCTGGCAGGACAGGATGCCAATATTCTCAAAGGTGAAGGTGGGGCGCTGTCCGTCCCTCAGCTGGAAAGAGTACAAGAGAATGGTCTCCTCCACACAGCCCCTCACCACATCAGGTGGGAGGGAATTGGTCTGGGACAGCCACCAGTAATCTAGTGGCATGATCTCGATATCACCTGCAAAGAGGAGAGCATTCTTACTACCACAGCTGAGCAAATTTTCATGTGAGACTCATGGGAAAATTCTGGAAAGACAGGTTTGGTCTAGGGGCAGCTCAAGCTGTCCTCCAGCTTTGGAGGTGATTGAGGGCACACAGTCCCCCCGAATGTGGAGCTGGATCCCTTCTTACCAGGCATCATCACTGTTGGGAACACCAGCTCCTGCAGACAGGACATGTCCATATCCAGCTGGAACACTGGTTTTCGAACCACATACGCCTCTTCTGTGCCATTGATTTGCTCATGGACCACAGCAAAGGTCCCAAGACCTGGGACAAGAACACCCTGTTCAGGAAGAAGACAAGTGAGAGATAAGTGTTACATCCCAGACCCTCGAATCCAGGGGTTAAACTCAAGGTTCTTTTACTCTATCTGGTGCAAAGGAGAAATCCCCACCAGCTATTTTCAAGAGGTGAAAAATCACATTAAAGGCAAAATATAGAAAATTAAGGAAACTTTGGCAAAGGGATAAACACACAAACTAATTCAACATAAAACCACTTATCATCCCATTACTTAGCATCTATTTAGCATTTACCCAAAAAGTTCCATGAAAAGAGGATTAGAAGGAGAGACAGACAGAAAAGATACAGCAAAACATACAGCAATCAGCTCCTGGGTTTCCCCCCAGAGCCCCAGGCAAGGCAGGGTCCATGTGCTGGCTACCTTGTGATCAGTCTGTTTTAAGCCCTTGGGCCTTTGTGGGCCCATGTCCCAAGTGGGAGCATCGGTCACTCAGCCAATCAGAGGGCAAGTCAGCACAGCCCCGTAGGTGCTCTGATTGACAGCCCAGCTGGGGGGCTAGGAGCAGGACGGGGCACTGCTTCACCTACACAAAGCCTGGCCTTTCCCTCCCACCAGACACAGCCACTGGCATAACTAAGTGCATGATACCTCAAGATGTAGTTCTAATTCAGTCTCTGACAAAGGAAATGTGAAAACTGTGGGGAAAACCCATTGTTCTCCATTTTTTTACTTTCCCTCTTCAAAATATCCACAAAAATTCCTTGGCTAAAGAAGATCCCCATCAATTCCAACCCTGTGAAAAATTCATAGGGATGACCCTTGGCATGGACTGAGCAGGATCCTGTATCTCTCTGCTAGGTCTCTCCACCCCTGGCAGATCAGGGAACACTAAAGATGAGTTCTCTTGGGGTGGTGCCATGATGTTCAGGGAGGGAGACCACAGGGGTCCAAGTCACCAGCCAACCTTTTCCAGATTCATCTGTCCGAGGATGTAGGCAGACACGACATCCCAGATGGCCACCACCTCTGGAAAGTACCAGAAAGAGGCAACAGGTTGTACTCATGTCATTTGGGGGAGCTCCTGGATTGATAGATGGGGCTGACAAAGAGCCTGGACTAGACTGTGCCCCTGCTTCTGCCTCCTTCTATTCCCCAAGCAGGGCTGGGGCAGAACTGGGGGTGTGGAAAGGTCTCAGAACCAGGGCTGTAGTCATTCAACCCCCAAAAGGAGATGGTAACCCAAAATCCATCTGGTTCCTGAGAGCCCAGTAGGAACTGCCAGAGCTCCCATAAGAGCCAGAACCTTGAGAGGTGCCCAAGGGACCCTCAGAGCAGCCCCAGCTCTGTCAAACCCTCCTTCTGACCCCAGGAGGGCCCCCCAAACCCTCACCTTTCGTGGAGAGCCTCAGTAGTGTGGGGAACAAACAACTCTGCTTCTTGCTGATGCTGATGTTGCAGCACCCCTCCATCTTGCTCCCCAAATTCCTCTCTGATCAGCCCCTGCCCTGCGTGTCGCTGAGGGTCTCCCATAAAAGCCCCCACACCAACCAGAACAACCCCCTGACCCTGCTCAAGGCTACAGGCAGTGCCCAGAAGCCCCCATTTACCACCATGGGGTGTTACAGTGATGGGAGGGTGCCACCTTGTGACACCTAGACTGGCAGTCTATGGAGATGCATTGTGATGTCAGCAGAAAGATCGCACCATAGAGATGGGGGAGAGGGATTGTGGAAAGAAGAGCCTGTCCTGGCCCACCTCAGGTGTTGGTAGGTGTCAAGAGGTGTCATTGCTGCTGAGCTGGGCTGAATTCCTAGAGAAAATTGCAGCTAAAACCCAAATTAAACATACAAAAATTCATCAATAATATCTATTAAAAACAATTAATGTTATCAATAATGGATGGTGATTGTCTCACGCGAATGAGTAGAAGTTGTTGAGTGTAGCAGGGAGAAGTTTTGTTGGTGTTTACAAAGCTTTTGATATGCACTTTTTTTGTTACAGTATCGTTTAGAACCTTTTTCTGTTCCCACATTTCCAGGAGTCCTCTGAGAAGTGGCACGTTTGGTTTGCTGAGAGTGTCCTCTCCTTGGCAGGTATTTGCCATTGGAGGAGCTTGGGCTCCCCACCGTCCATCCCAGCCCCCAAGAAAGGGGGTCACTGTGAGGTGGGGGAAGGCTGGACCCCCCCTCCCCACAGAGAAAATGGCAGAGAGATTCGAGCTTAGGACGAGGTAGGTGAATACAGGGCCATGTGGGTGGATGTGGGACTGTGTGGGTGCAGGGTGGGGCAAGGGGAAAAGCAGCTGGTAGCTCTGGGATGATGGTTACCTGTTGTTGTAGACACTTTTCCCCACGAGCCATCCAGGTGCTCCATGGGCTGGAGCCACATCAGACACGGAGGAACATCTTCATGTTTTTGGCTGAGAACAACCGGCGTCGGCAGGAGCAGCAGAGGCAGTTCTGCAGGTCACTCCAAAGGGTTGGAATTCCCCACGTCCCCCCGCTGAGGCAGCCCCAGGGAACATAAGCAGCATCTGAAGGCTGCCTTTGGGCTGCCTGACACTCCCCTGACCCCCACCTGGACACCCAGCATCAGCTTCCCATGTGGGACAGAAAAGTCCTGGCTGAGGGACCTTGATGGCTGGCTGTCCCCTTCCCAAGCCTGAGAGCATGTCCTTCCCTGGCAGAATCCTACCCCATAGCACCTTGTCCTGAGCGGGGACACCTGTATGGGACACCCAAGGTCTCAGGCCAACCTGGCTTTGCCTCAGCTGCACCAGGGACCTTCTCATGGGCTGGGAAATCACCAGAGGCATCTCCATGGACGCCTTCATGTGATCCGATCCCAGGCGGCCTGAGCCAATCCTGCAGAAATTCTCTGTCTTCTGTCTGCCTGTTTGATTGGATGCCTCTCTCTCTCTCTCCCTCTCACCTCAGCTCCAGGTGCTGGTCCAGCACATGAAGGGTTGGGGCTGGAGCTGTGTCTACAGCAGTGGCTACTGCTGATGGGGCTGAGAGGCTGCTCACCTGCTGAGGTCCACCTGTGGTTACAAAATAAATACCTCTGTTGCCACCTGGACTGAGTGGCCTAGGCCTGGTGATGAAGCTGTCTAATGGCTGGGACCGTGCTGGGACCATGGGACAGGGAGGGGGACCTACCTCATTGGGGGGACATGGGCTCTTCAGGAAGGTGAGGAGGTGGGTTTGCCTCCTGCCTACTGCTCAGGGTGGGACCGAACAGCAGATGGGCATCTTGTTTGCAGGTGCCTGCTCGTCAGGAGGAACAGGTAGGTGAGGCTCCTTCACAAGCCCTGGTCCTCATGGGGGACCTGTGCCAGCTGTCAAGCCCCCCACCCTCCCCCCAGGTACCTGATAGCAGGAGAATCCAGATATCTGGGGTATCTCCAGAGTGCATTTCCTGGCACAGGTGATATGGAACCAAGAGAAAGAGGTGCCTGGGGAGCAATGATCACCCATGGGATCATTGATGCCTGCTGGGATGTCACTGCCCGGTGAGGTGCCACCATCCAAGTGGAGGGGGGGAGGGGGGTTGGGGGTTGAAGTGGAGAGCAGTGAGGCACATTTGGGAGCACTGGAGGGGGCACTGGGAGCAGTGCAGGAGACAGGGGAGCAATAGAAGGGGCACTGGGAGCCCTGAGGAGGATCCTGAGAGCACTGGGGAGACTATGGAGCACTGCAGAAAGCTGTCACTGGCCTTTACCTCCCCTGGGCAGCCCAACATCTGCCCCATCAACCCTGGGCCTGGGTATTTTCTCCCCCAGGAAGGGATGGCACTGTCCTCCTCCTTCGTGAGCCCATCTCCCAAATTTGGATACCACCTCCAAAATTTGAATGCGTCCAGGGATTGCTCCCAGGACGTGCAGAAAGGTTCTGGCCTTTATCTCCCCTGGGCAGAAAAGGCACTGACGCATCTCTGTGCTCTCCAGTGTAGTCTGTTGGTACCTTTGTGAGAATGAGCACCTATCATTGCAGCAAAGCTTATTGCATCCCAGAACTAGAATCACAGCTGAAAAACTCAAGGGATGATTTTTTTTCCTCCATAAGATTCCAGCTTTTAATAGAATTCCACACTGGTTTCTGATTGATTTTGTATGGTGCTACCTGATGTGGCTTTTCAGGGGTGGTTTGGTTTGTGTTTTTTCCCCCCTCCTTATCATTCACTGGTGATCAACCATGTCACTTAGCACAATGGCAGAGCACTACAGAAACGAGGTGCAAAGCAATGCTGAGGATCCAGGATGCCCGTGTCCTCCATTTTAGCATCTTTCTGGCAACAGTGGGAAATCCAAATGACAACGTCCTTTCAAATGCACTTCATAGTCACAGGAAGCTAGGAATGACCTTCCCTGAAACTTTGAGCATGGCACGTTTATGCATGCAAGTTATTCCTGGGGAGGTTCCAATTGGATGCAGAGGAAAATTTTCCACCATGAGTGACACAAGTGCTGGAGAAAACCTCAGCTAGCTCAGACTCCCCTGGCACGCATTGTGTGAGGCTGCCCCTCAGCCAGTTCAGGCTCGGGTGGTGGTTGGAGCGAAGCTGCCGAATTTCGTAGCAGCTAGGCTGCTTTCAAACGGCAGTATACTGTGCTGCACAGAGGGTCAAGGGAAAGAACGGAGAGAGGGTCCCTTCCCTTGGGTTTGCCTCAGTGATTTATTCCCCCAAGGGAAGCCCCCAAAAAAGCCCCTGAAAAAGCCCCCGAATATCCTGAGCTTACAGTGTTTTTTTATATGGGGGAGGAACAGGGGGAAGGTACAGTTTTCCTGCCTATCAGTGACACAACGGGGAGGGGAGTGAGGAGGGACTCACAGTCTTAACAGCCTATCGGAAAGGCTAGGGGTGTGGAAAGGGTCACGTGCACCAACGGGTTGTCGTCAAAAAGGGGAAAACCCTGGCGGAGCTTAGGATTGACAGAGAAACCTCTGGAAATAAGTGCAGGGACCAGGAAGGATTGACATCAGGTGAATAAAGTAACAGGTGTGTCTAGGGGTGAATGTCAGCTTGGCAAGGGAAGGGAAAACTTGAGGTAGAACCAAAGCATCAGGGGGTAACAGGAACAAACCATTGAGCTAATAACTTAACAATACCTTATCAAAAACTTATCAAAAACCCACCACCACATCTCCCCCTATATTGTTTAATTTTAAATAGGAGGGAGGAGACTAACTCCTCAAACTGCTGTCTCTGGCCTTTTCTACCATCTTTCAACAGTGGCCACGGTAACGTCAGAAGGGGCTGGCCTTTTAGTACACTTAATTATGACTCCATTTAGAGTCTTAAAGTCTATGTAAATTAAAATGATAGCAGGAACAACCGAAAAAACATCCTTTACAACTGATGACATTCCCCTTGGCAACCTCCAGTCTTTAAGGATGTCCCCCAGCCAGTCTCCTGCTCCTCGCTTAATCTCCTCCATCACGCCTTTCATTTCTTGGATGGAATTGTGGATGCTCTGGATTTTTCCGGGTAGACTGAAGCAGCTCATCCCTTGAGAGTCCTCATGTCAGACACTCATGTCCCTGCACCACTGACTGAGTCAGAAGCAACAGAAAACACAGGAGTTCTGGCCTCATCTTGGGGGTTGGGAGGATGTCCTTAAAAGGAATCTAAAAATAACATGCACAGGTAAGTAAAAAATAACATTTAAAACTTATCAAAACAATCTGTTTAAGACTCTGAGTTGGGGATAACACGGGGTCTGGGTTTTCCACTTTCTTTGTGTCATTGCCTATAAGAAGCAATTGTCACATCATCAGGTCGGGAAGGTATTGGTGGGGCCGCATTCTGGGCCTTCTTTTCCCTGGGTGGAATATAGGGCTTGACCCATTTTTGTGGAACCCATTTCAAACCAGTGGGGGTAGATACGCAAGCGTATCCTCACCCCCAGGTGACCGAATCAAAGGCCCCTGGACCTTCCAAGTCTTAAGGTCCTTTACCAGGACCAGCGGTTTCTCCTCGAACTTCAAATGATGATTTTGGTTGAAGTGCCTAATCACAGGTGGATTAAGGTTTTCAAATTAAGAATTAAGGAAGTTCACAGTGAACAGAGCCTTACAGAGTCATTGTTGTGGACTGGGGATCCTGGCATACCCTCTCTGTTGCTCCAAGGTCTTTTTTTGATGTCTGGTGAGTTCTTTTTATCACTGCCTGGCCAGTGGGGGAGTATGGGATTCCCTTACTATGTTCCTACTCCCACTCCTGCAGGAAATTATCAAACTCCTTGGAGGCATGAGTTGAGCCATTATCAGTTTTGATCACTTTGGGGATCCCCAATGTGGAGAAGGCCTGCACAAGGTGTTTCTGTGCATCAGTCTTTTTCCCCCCTGGGTGAGCTGAGGCATAAACTGCACCAGAGAAGGTATTTACTGACACATGAACATATTTAAACCTTCCAAACTTGGGAATGTGTGTAACATCTATCTGCCACACCTCACAACTGTCAAACCCTTTGGGGATGACCCCTGATCCCAACGAGGGTAAGAAAAACGTCTGGCAATTTGGGCATGTGTCTATGATTGCCTCGGCCTGGTCTTGTCTCAGGTGGAGTTGGTGGACCAGCCCTGGGACATTCTGATGGTACTGTTGATGGCTCAGTTTGGCCTGCTAGAAGATGTTTGGTAGGCCAGCCATCTGCACAGGAGCGGCTAGGGCATCTGCTTTATGGTTACCCTCCATGATGAAACCAGGAAGATGGTTGTTTGACCGTACATGCATAACACAGTAAGGACCCTCTCTGTGGGAGACTAGGTGTACCAGCTTTGAGAGCAAGCTGAAAATGGCTGGATTTGAGACTTCTTTGGGAACTGCATTCTCTGCTCTGGACACTAACCCTGCTACATATGCCGAATCAGTGATCAAATTTATGGGTTCTGAAAACTTCTCAAAAGCCCTAACGACTGCGGCCAACTCAGCAACTTGAGGTGAACCCTCAACTAACTCAATGTCAGCCTCCCAGTGCTGAGTCTGAGGGTCCGTCCAAGTCACCGCTGACTTGTGTGACCCTCCAGATGCATCAGTAAAAGCTGTGAAAGCTTTGAGAGGTTTGCAGCCCTGTTCCTCTTTTGGGATCAAATGAAATTCCAAATTAAATAATTTATGACTGGGGCAATGAATTGAAATTTGTCCTGGGTAACTATCTAAAGCAATCTGCAACTTCTTGTTCTCCCGGAGCAGCTGCTCTAGGGTCTCTTTGGTCAACTTTCCAGTCAACAATTTAATTGGCACAAGAATGCATGTAAATTCACACCCTGCCAGAGTCGTGTCCTTACCCTGGCTTTGCTTATCAGCTGGGACATCAACTCCTGTGGCTTGGTGATACTCTTGGACAATTGATGACCGAGGAATACCCACTCTATGATTAAGAGGGGGTCCTTCTGGCCCTTGTCCCACTGAAAAACGAGCTCATGCAAGTGTGGCAATTTTCCCAGAATGATGAAATTAGAAGGAAATTCTAGCTGGGCATTGCCAATTGAACCCTCTCCAAAGCCTGCTGAGCCTCCTGAGTCAGAGCCCTCAGAGAAACTAGCTCCTCTCCCCCCTTCAAAAAATTGAAGAGGGGGGCTAGGTCCTCCATGGTGAGCCCCAGCCAGGGCCTGACCCAGTTCAAGGATCCACACAGCTGATGGAGATCCTCCAGAGTCTCAAGTCTATCACTGATTACCAACTTCTGAGGTGTTATGGGCCGGTTGGCACTCTCCAGACCTAGGTACCTCCAAGGTGGCAGCCTCTGCACCTTTTCCTGCTGCAACTCAAATCCCGCAGCAGCCAAAGCAGTGATAGTCTCATCCAGAATTTGTGTAAGTACATTGTCATCAGGGGCACACACGAGCACGTCATCCATATAATGAAGGATGACAGCCTCCCCCACCTTGGCATGCACTGGGGACAGTATTTTGGTTACGTACCACTGGCAAACACTCGGACTGTTTTTTAACCCTTGCGGCAAAACCCTCCAGTGGTAACGCTTCATGGGCACCTCCCTGTTGATGGAAGGCACAGAGAATGCAAACTGCGGGGCATCGGCTGGGTTTAGGGGAATCTGGAAAAAACATTCTTTTATATCAATGACAGCTAAATTCCAGTTTGGGGGGAGCAAAGGGGATGGCATACCTGGTTGCAGAGACCCCATGTCCTCGATCACTTCGTTACTCTTGTGAAGGTCGTGGAGGAGATGCCTCTTGTCCCTCTCTGGCTTTTTGATGACAAACACCAGAGAATTCCAGGGACTATTAGTTTCTACAACGTGACCTTAAACCAGTTGCTCCTCCACAAATTCACGGAGCACGTTCAATTTCCGTTTGCCTAGCAACCACTGGTCCATGCAAACTGGGGTATCAGTCAGCCAATTTAGTTTTTGGAAAGGGTGCTCTTCAGTGGCCGCAATTAAAAATCCCTAGGGTTTTTTGGGATCTCTAGTTTAACCCCGCATTGGGACCTGGCATCTCTTCCCCATAGGGTAAATTTGGAATCCAAAACAAATGGGCATAAATAAGCCAATTGCCCATCTGGTCCCTCAGTTTGCACACACTCTTGGATTGCTTCGCCAGTTGTGTGCCCCCTATACCTGTAACTTTGCCAGCCACGGGTTGCAGCTCCCAATGTGACGGCCACTTGTGTGGTGCGATGACCATCACATCTGACCCGTGTCCATCATCCCTTTGAGTTGGATGAAATCCCCCTCCCTCTTAAGCCCACACCAAATGATGGGCTTGTCTTCTCCCACCATTTCTGCCCAATAGACTGAAAGCTCCAGATCATCATAGGGCAGTTGGAGCAATGGTATGGCCCGGGCAATGACTTGGCCTTTTGGTAGGAAGAGGGGAGGATGGACACAACATGTCAAGAGAGCGAGTTGCTCTGCATCTGATGGTAAAACTCCTGGAGCAATCTTGATCTTGGAGGAAGTGTGCTCAGAATCCCCAATAACAAGGTACTTACTGTCAGTCTGCTGTAGGTTGGTCATCCATCCAGGATCAACAGTGACCACATGCCAATCCGGTGTGTCCAAAAGCATGCCTGTTGTTAACTCGAGCCTAAATGGCTCACTTATACTCTTAGTTGTTACCAACCCTGAGGGTTCCTTAGGGTCCCATACCTTCCCAGAATTGAGTTGCCCTACAACCCCAACAACCCAGTGACCTGTCCCATTTTCCTCTTCATGCAGGACAGGCTTGCAGTCCCCCTCTAGATTTTTGGGGCTGGAACATTTCCCTTTTCCCCCTCCTCCACTGCTCCCACCAGTCTGTGTGGTGCTTTATTCTTAAAGGGACAAAAGCGCGTCACATGTCCCTCCCACCCACACTGGACACCTTTGACCCTTCCAGCCACTGGTGGTTGGGGTGGAATGGTGGCTGGTGCTGAAATCCGGCCTCTGAGCCCGGGCCCTTTCTGTTGTTCTTCCGGGTCCATGGCGGCTCACTTCACGCAGGTCTCAATGACGAGGTCCAGGGTTGGAGGTGGAGAAACAGGAAGCCCCAAGATGATCCTCTTGGATTGGCATTGCTTTGTGCCACATCCAGGATCGTCTTCTGTTGCAACTCCTTGTCCTCTAGCTGGCTCTCCACCACTGCACAGAGCTTGTCGATAAAATCTAAGAAAGGCTCTGAAGGAGATTGTTTAATAGAGATGTAACTTTGCCTAGGATCTTTAGTAGGCATTATTTGAAAAGCCTTTGTGGCAGCATCCTTCACATGATCAAGCACAGGCTGAGGGATCACACCCCGCCTGCTTGCGTGCTTCATCCCATTCACCTTCGTTGCCTATATATTCAGTTGTAATAGGATTATTCTGTGCATCAGCTGTGCATTTGGGGCTTTGCAAAAGTTCAGGAAGGAGATCCTTGGGTAACCGCTTCCATGTCCTTTCCCACAGAATATAATGTGTGGGTGTAAGTAAACTTGAAAACAAATCCTTTAGGTCACTAAGGACCAGCACATTTGATGAGAAAGTGGCCGTTAACAAGCCTTTAAAAAATTCACCATTCCTACAAAATTCTTTCTGAGCTCTGCAAAGCTCTTTTTTATTTTGATAAGAAAAGGGTTCCCTTTTAGGGTGGGTACCCCTGTGATTATAGGTAACAGGAGCAGCAAAAGGAATGGCCTCCAGTTCCAGGTTCTGGCCCCCAGGCCAGCCACTTCCAGGTTCTGGACCGTGGGAACCGTATGTGGGACCATGGGAACTGGAAGCCAGAAGAGGGTGGGTGGAGCTACATGAACAAGGAAACCTGGGCGGAGTTACCAAAGGGGGCAGCTATTCCCAGTGATGTCATGGGGTGGGGCAATGGGTGGAGCCATGGGTGGAGCCAGGGGAGCAGTCAGGTTGATTGACACAGGGGGAGAAGCCAAAGGGGTTACACCAAAGAAGGGGTGAGACCTGTAAGATGGGAGTGGTTAGGTGACAGGAAGGGGTTAGGAGGAGGGGAGGAGACAGAAGAAAGGAATTGTGGGAAGAAGAAGGACATGGTTGAGGCCCTGCCATGTGAAAATCTCACCGGTGAGTAAAATAGGATCTTCGGGGAGCAAGCCTGGGAGGGCGCCCATGGAGGGCAGCACAGGTAAACCTGAGAGGGCACCCATGGAGGGTAGCACAGGTGAAACACAGCACCCATGGAGGGTTGCTAAGGTAAGGCTGCGAAGGGGCCCTGGCAAAAGGGATGATGATCCCATAATACCCCTGGAGAGTCCCTTGGGGAGAATGCTGAGGTCTTGGGACAGACTATGCATTCACCCAGAGGCAACTATGGAGATGATGGTAAAATATTGTTATTTTGTGTGGCTGGAGTATAAGCTGCCAAAGGGGCTTATGTGGCCACCTTATGGTACAGATAGGATTCGTTTGTGTAGAATTTTGTTGAAGTATTTAGAGGAGAATTGGAAAGGATGGATTGAAAGGGAATGTGGATTGATATGGTTTAGACAAGCAACAAAAGAAATCTATGTGTTAAAGAAAAAGGGAGAAGAAGAAAAAAGGGAGGAAGGGGAAACTGGTGGGAATTGGGATGTTCTTCAGTACCTTCCCCCGTCTTGTCCTCCAGTGTTGCCAGCTGAATCAGGACCAGCTGCAGGTCCCCTGTATCCTCAACTCCCAGAGCAAAGGGATCAGGGGAATGTTGTTCCTACAGCCCCACCTGAGAATAATAGTGGGGTAGCGGGAAGGGAGCAGCCTATCATACCACCATGTAGAACTAGAAGAGAAAATCAATTGAGCACATCAGAAGCACCCCAGACCAAAGAGACAGGGGTACATCAGATGCCACTCCGCCAAGTTCCTTCGGGGGGTAAGGGGGGGTGGCTTTGGGTTTGTAATTGTACCACTTACTACCCAGGATATAAGGGGGTTGAAAAAAGAATTACCCCCATATTTGGATGATCCCATAGGGGTGGAGGAAAAGGTAGAAGAATATTTGGGAAATGCAGATTATACATGGAAGGATTGGGATTTTCTCCTGGGGATTTTATTTGGGTCATCAGAGAAATGGATGATTATGCAGAAAGCTCAGCAGCTGTGGGAGGATGAACATCCACGAGCAGCGGGGGGGCTGGACCTAATGTACCTACAGTGGATGATGCCATCCCCCAGGTGGACCCCCAGTGGAACCCAAATGAGGAGACCAGTTTGGCTCGCCTCAGCAATTACCATGCTTATTTGATTAGGGCAATTAAATCAGCAGTTCCCAGAACTAACAACATAGCTAAGGCTATGTCCTTAAAACAGGAGAAACATGAGAGCCCCTCTCATTGGTTAGAGAGGATTAGAGAGCCCTTGCGGAAACACGGGGGGATGGATCCGGAGGGACCAGCCTTTGACACACTGTTGAAGGTACAATTTGTTACAAAGGCCTGGCCTGACATACGGAAAGGGGTACAGAAAGATGAGGAGTGGCAGAACAAGCGTCTAGAAGAACTAGTTAGAAAAACACAGCAGATATATGTAAGGAGGGATGAGGAAAAGGTAAAGGCTAAGGCAAAGATGATGGCAGAGTTTTTGCAGCCATGGAAAAATAAACAACAGGGTCCAAGGGGTCCCCCGGGACAGAGGGGACTGGGTCGGCCACAGGGAAGTGGCAGAGGCATTCATTCCCTCCTCAGCAGGGGAGAGCCGACCCAAACAGCGGTTGGGAAGGAACCAGTGTGCTATCTGCCGGGCAGAAGGGCATTGGAAAAGGGAGCGTCCGCAGAAACAGCTGGACCCTCAGGAGGAGAAAGTCCAGAGGATAATGGAAGTGGATTGTTAGGGGTGTCAGGGGCTCCCATTATATCAAGGACCCACCACGCAGGAGCCCTTGATAACTTTTAAGGTGGGTCCAGATTGAGAGGAGGTGTGTTTTCTGGTAGATACAGGGGCCTCTCGATCCACTTTAAATTTTATACCTAGGGGGGGAGAATTATCAAAAAGATCATTAGTCATTCAAGAAGTGAGTGGAAAGGATGAGCAAGTGTATTTTATTCAACCGCTATTAATAGATGTGGGGGACAGGTTTGAAATACACAAATTCCTGTTTGTTCCTAATTGTGATTGTAATTTACTGGGAAGGGATTTGATGGCTAAAGTGGGAATGCAGATTAGTATTGTAAAAAATGACACAGAGTCCAACACTGTGATATCTTTATGTAAAATGTCTGAGAAGGCTTATGCTGAAATAAATCCGGAAGTGTGGGCAGCCCCAGGAAAATACGGAAAACTAGACATAGAGCCTCTCGAAATTACTTTGAAACAACCAGGACAAGTGGTGTCTAAAAAGCAATACCCTCTTTCAAAGGATGGAAAGAAGGGGTTACAGCCTGTCATTGAGTCCCTACTAAAAGCAGGTCTTTTGGAGCCGTGTATGTCTCCCTATAACACCCCTATCCTGCCAGTTAAGAAACCAGATAGAACCTACAGAATGGTGCAGGATTTAAGAATAATAAATGAAATTGACAAAGCAAGGCATCTCACAGTTCTGGATCCCTATACAATCCTGAATCAGATCCCTTCTTCACACCAGTATTATTCAGTACTGGACTTAAAGGATGCTTTCTGGGGGTGTCCGATTACAGAAGATAGTAAACAATAGTTTGCCTTTGAGTGGGAACATGAGGAAGGAGGGAAAATGGTAAAACAACAATTGACATAGGCAGTTTTACCTCAAGATTACACTGAGTCGTCGGGTCTGTTTGGGCAAGTGTTGCAGAAAATACTAAGAGAATTTACTCCACCCTCAGGAGTTAGGTTGTTGCAATATGTTGATGACTTGCTTTTATCAGGGGAACAGGAAAAGGTAGTTGAGTACAGCTGCTTAATTTTCTTGCTAAGAAAGGATTTAGAGTGTCTGAAAAAAAGGCACAGTTGGTAGAAAAAAGGGTTAAATATTTGGGACGTATTTTGATTGGGGGTTGCGGTGTATTGATCCAGAAAGAATACAAGGGATTTTATAAGTACCATTACCCAAGACAAAAAAAGAGTTACAACAGTTTTTAAGGTTGGTGAGTGTGATATATGTCCTAAAGTTAATTTGTGTTAATAGGATATAAATGTAATACAAACCATATAAGTATAAGTTTTATATAAACCAGCACGGTGTAAGTTAAGTTTTGTATAAACTAGCATGTTGTAAGTTAAGGTTTGTTTAAACTAGCATGGTGTGAGTTAATTCAGGGGAAGGTGGCTCAATAAAATGCAGGAATTTCTCTAGCCTGAAAAGGCATGGGAGGGACACGAGGAAAACATGATTGGAATTACCAGAAAGGGGGAAGAGAAAAATGTCGCTGCCGGGAATCGCTGAAAGGGACAAAAGGCAACGGAAAACGGAGATGATAGCCCGGAGAACCAGATGATTACATCATATCAGTATCTAGATCGTCTCCATCTGAAATTAACATCTCCACACCACACCTGGACCCAACCATTAATGGTATTGTCCTCCTCTGCTGACCCATTCAGACTCTTAGAACTGAAACCTGCATGTTTAATGAAGATGCCTTGGGGGGAGGACCGTCGAAATCCCGAGCCCCTCTCCGTGATCCAGTGTATAAAAAGAGACTGCTGCAAACCAAAAATGTGAACTTGGGGGGTAACAAACTGACAGAGTGTGTTATCGTTGTTCACCCAGCAGCGACCCTGGGCTCAACGCTGTCCTTTTAATTGTGGCTGTCTGAGACTGTCATTTTGTCTCTCTCAATAAAATTCCAAAGTTTTGACTTATCGGATTTGGTGAATCATATTTATTACAGTGAGGTACTGTAGAGTATGGATTGAAGATTTTTCTGTTGTGGCCAGACCTTTATATGGCCTTTTAACCCAAGACAGTCCTAATGTTGTGGTATGGACACCAGAGGGAGAACAAAGCTTTAAAAAAATTAAAGGACAAATTGGTTAATGCCCCAGTCTTAGCTCTTCCAGACACAGAAAAGGAATTTGAACTATATGTGGATGTTAAATAGGGTCATTGTAAAGGAGTTTTAGTGCAAGAGCATGGGGGGACACGGAGGCCTGTTGCTTATTTTTCAAAACTCTTAGACCCGGTAGCCAGGGGTTGGCCCCGTTGTCTGCAAAACTGTGCAGCTACAGCTCTGATGGTGGCAGAGGCTCAAAAGCTGACAAGGGGATGTTATCTGATTGTTTAAGTTTCACACCAGATTAAAGCTTTGTTAACTGAGAGAGCCTCTAAATGGATGGCCAGCGCTCAGTTGTTACAGTATGAATCTTGCTTAATGGAACAGGAGGATTTAGAATTTAAAAGTGGGGGAGGGTTTAACCCAGCCTCCTGTTTGAACGGCCCTGAAGAAGAGGGGGAGGGAGAAACCCATGGCTGCATTGAGGTACTAGATCTCCAGACCCGGGCTAGAAAAGATTTATGAGATACTCCATGGCCTGAGGGAGAAAATGTGTTTATTGATGGGTCTTCAAAGGTAGTAGAAGGGAAACGATTTACAGGATACTCTACCGTGAATGGAAAGCAACTAAAAGAAGGGGGGAGGTTACCATCCACCTAGTCAGCTCAGACAGCAGAGCTGTATGTGCTTGTGAGAGCCTGTGAATTATACCGGGATAAGAAAGTGAATGTTTTCACTGACTCTAAATATGCATATGGGGTGATACATGCATTCGGGAAACTGTGGGAAAAAAGAGGTTTATTAATCTGCAGGGGAAAGAAGTTAGTTCATGAGAACTTAATCTCCCTCCTATTAGAGGTGGTGAACTTAACCAAAAAAAGTAGCAATAATACACATTAAAGGGCACCAAACAGGGTACTCAGAGGAGGCAATAGGAAACCGACTGGCTGATGAAGCTCGAAAAGCTGCACTGTGGTCAGAAATCTCTAAGATCCTCCCCTTGCTCCCAGTAGGTGCATCACTGCCAGAGAAACTGTCTTTTTCACCAGAACTTGAGATAATTAAAAAGAGCGGGGCAGAGGAAAAACGGGGTAATTGGTTTACAAGGGATAGTAAACAGTGGGTACCAAAAGCTCTAGCCTTACAGTTATTAAAACCACTCCATGAAGGGAGCCATTGGGGCTGTTGAGGACTTGCAGAAGCTTTCCTCAAAATGTATGCTGCTGTGGGTCTTTTTACCCTGGCAAAGTGAGCTATAGAAGGTCAGGTTTTTTGTGCTAAAACAAATAACAGAGTTACAAAGAAACTTGCCAGGGGAGGGAGGCCTTGGGCTATACATCCCTTCCAGAGATGCCAGGTAGATTTTACCGCAGTGCCACAAGTGGCAAGGTTTAAATACCTCCTGGTAATAGTATGTCAGTTAACAGGGTGGCCAGAAGCATTTCCTGCCATTTCAGCAACTACAGAATCAGTTATTAAAGTATTTTTGGAACAAATAATTCCAAGATATGGGATTGTAGAAGCAATAGACTCAGATAGAAGATCTCATTTTACAGGAAAAATTCTTCAATGAGTTATGACAGCTCTAGGGATAAGATGGAATCTCCACGCCCCCTGGCATCCCCAGAGTTCCGGCAGGGTGGAGAGAATGAATGGAGAAATAAAGAAGTACCTTTTGAAGCTAGTAATAGAAACTAAGATGCCATGGGTATGGCTCTTGCCACTAGCTTTAGCAAGGATAGGGACTAGACCCAGAGGAGATATTCAATTATCTCCCTTTGAACTGATGTTTAGAAATCCTTACCCTTACAATTCCCAGCCTAGTGGGAGCGTAGAGATAAGTGATGTATATTTAAAACAATATGTGGCCAGGATACTGTCTCTTGTGAAATCTCTTCGACAGGAGGCTCAGCTGGCACAGACTCTACCTTTGGACTTTGCTGTTCACAACATCCGACCAGGAGATTGGGTCCTAGTTAAGGAGTGGAAAGAAGCACCACTAGTGGCTAAGTGGTGTGGACCTTTCCAAGTGTTGCTGACCACAGAAACAGCCGTCAAGACAGCAGAACACAGGTGGACACACCACACTCGGGTCAAAGTCTCTGAGGCCCCAGAGATTTGGACATCTCAGCTGGAAGAGAAGGATGGGAAGCCGCGACTGACACTCCGCAGGAGTGGACTGGAGCAGTATCCAGTGCATCGACATCGCAGGAAGCCTCGTGTGCCTACCCACAGAGAGCCTGCTGCAATAGTTTGCGTGAGCATCCCTCCTCTCAGATCTCCAGTCACTGGGGGCCAATCCTTGCTGTCATTGTTTTCTTTATGTTAAGCTGTTTCTGTGCCTTCGCTCACCACAGGCGGTGTAGAGGACAATGTGAAAGTGAAAATTAGGTTAGGAGATTAGATGACACCATTAGAATGTTTCTCTTAATAATCTTACCTTTATATTGCCAGTTAGGTTAGGGTCAAAAGTGGGAAAATAATTTTTTAACCTTAGGAGAAGAAGTAGCAAAAACCTTTAACCTTAGCAATTGTTGGGTCTGCGGAGGGCCAGGGGGATCTGAAGACTGGCCATGGGTGGCCAGCCCAGTTGAACCTAAATAGTGGGTTAGCACCCTGAGTGAGGTCCATAATGGAACAGGATTTTGGGATGAGGAAGGAAGTCCATGGCGGCTTCATTCCTCTGAAAGAGGAATGTCTAAATAGATTTTTTTGTTGTTGTTTTAGATGTTTATTGTCTAAATAGAACAGGAGGCGTATATGTGGGAAAAAGTGTCTGCGGCTGGACTTTAGGTTTAGATTGTTGGACCCCCAACTGCCCTCCTTATGATTGTTCCAGATATCAAGGCAGATGGAATCAAACACATGTTAAGCTCACTAATGGTAGCTGGGTAAGGCGTTCCTTCCATAATCATCAAAAGGATTTTGAAGGCTGTAAATCAGTGGGAAAGGATAGGTTTTTTTACTCTTTATTTTTAAGCTGCCCCCGAGATAATTCCACAAGTAGGACACATGTTGTTCGTGATTATCAGTGGAAGTGGCAGCACCAGAATGGAACTCGGACTCTTTTTAGTAGGTTCTGGTCTGGATCCAATAAAACAGATCTGGGATGTAACTGCAGGTGGAAACCTCATGTAGGAGCTTGGAAGTGCAAATACTGTGATGCTTATGGCAGGGCAACTATTGTTGGGGGACCACTAGGCCCAGGACGTAAGCTTTACTTTGATCCACCAATTGATGATAAAAATTGGAAAGGTCCATTTGCCAGTGGGACCTGTGCTTTAAGAGGGCGTTACTGGATTTGTGGCCAATATGCTTACAGCAGGTTACCCCCAGATTGGTCAGGGATATGTTATGTGGGGTATATTAGACCATTGTTCTTTTTACTACCACAAGTTCAGGGAAATCAATTAGGAATCAAAGTTTATGATGATCTAATTAGAGAAAAGCGGTCAATTGGTACATCACTGGTAGGAGGGAGCACCCAAAAGTGGGGAAAGGATGAATGGCCACCTGAACGAATCATGCAACACTATGGACCAGCCACATGGAATCCTAATGAATTCATTTCAGGTGCCAGAGAACCCATTTATAATTCAAACCGGATAATTAGGTTACAAGCTGTCTTTGAAGTAGTAATGAACCAGACAGCTACAGTTCTTGACCTTCTTGCCGATCAGTCTACTCAGATGAGAAATGCAATATTCCAACATCGGATGGTATTAGATTATTTATTAGCAGAAGAAGGAGAAGTGTGTAGCAAATTAAATGAATCAAACTGCTGTTTGCAAATAGATGACAATGGAAAAGTGGTGAAACAATTAACAAAAGAAATAAGAAAGTTAGCTCATGTACCGATCCAAACATGGAAAGGATGGGAATGGGACATGTTTTCGTGGTTACCCGGTGGACTATGGGTTAAACAAATGTTTTTTTCCTCTTATGTGTAGTAACAACTCTTATCTTTTTACCATGCATGATCCCTTGCTTAGTACAACTTATTCAACACGTGATCAAAGGGATGCAGGTAGTAGCCATGCCTACTGATCCAGAGATGGCTACAAAAGGACAGAAATTGATGTCACTGCAAATAATTGCAAAACCAAAAAAGACCAAAGAACAAAAAATTAAGTCAATGATAACTAAAGTTTGTAAAGACAATTATTAAAAATAAAAGAGGAGGGATTGAGAGGAATGACAAGATTTGTCTTTACAAACAAGCCCTGAGTTTGCAGGTAGATAAAACTAGCACTGAGAGATAAGTGAAACAATGGGAAGGATTCTACTGATTGATGAATGGAAAAGAAGATACTTGCCTTTACAAACAAACTGTAGGTTTATTTGTAAATGAAATTGAATATTGAAAGATGAAAGCAACAATGGGGAAAAACCCATAAGTCCCATAAAAATTAAAAATTAAGGGGGAGTTATACATTAAAAGGGGAATCTTAGGCATTTCAGGAAGTCTGTACCTCTCAGGTACCTCAGCCAATGGGGAAAGAGAAAGGGAAATGCGGCCGGGAAATTAGGATAAAAAGGAGGCTGCGTCCTCTGAAGAACTGAGAGACCCCAGGGGAAATGCCCCATGGCCTCTCCCTTTATTCGAATAAAATAAAAGGACTCCTCTGTCTTCTTTTTGGACATAAACTTCTGGTGTTCGTGGATTAATTTTCTTAATGCCTTCCCTACCCTGTTCATCCACAGTGGTGGCAGCACCAGTGTTCCCGTGTCTGTGATACCACAGCGGATGCAGCCCCAACCTTCCCTGCCTGGAGATGCTCAATGGCGAGTGTCCAGAGCTGCGTCCTGTCAACACCACTGAGCGGCCACTGAGTCCCTGCTGGCCTGGCCGGAGCTTTACTCCTCTGCACACAGTGGTTCAGGGAAGGTCTTCTTGGCCTCCCCCACAGTGCCACAGATGAGGCTCAGATACAGTTACAAGAGCTCTGCCCAGAGCTGGCATGGAGTTCATGAAAAAGCACAAAAACACTCTGCCCCCAGCAGAGCTGCTCCCTCCCTCCCTAGTTTCACCTGCACACACACAGCACATGAGACTGCAAGCAATGACCATTCCTCAGGCACATCTGCAGCAAAAACAGCTGGAGGAGTGCCTTGCAGCAGCACTTTTCTCATCCCAGTGGAAAAGGCCCCTTGGCAGGCAGCTGTAGGTCCCTTGGAAAGGGCAAGGGCCAGGCCCTCAGGCCACAGGGGAGAAATGCGTTCTAAGTTGACCAGCCCTGTCCCATCAAGCCTGCTCCTAGGCTGCGTTCCACACACGATCCCTCTGAAGGACTACAAAAAGCTGAGAGTCAGCTCTGCCTTCTCCATCTTCTGTGCCCTAAAGTGGCCTGGGAGGAGAAATTTGGCCTCAGCTCCTGTGGCACAACTCCTCCCAGCCCAGGGCCCAGCGCCAGGAAGGTCTTGGCGCACCGTGATTTTGCCGCAGCCGAGGAAAGCTCCTGCCTCAGGCTCAGCTTTCCTGCTCAGCCAGGCCCCCCGTGTGCCCCAGCAGCAGGGAATTGCCGCATCTGGCTGCTACCACTGAGGGCAGACTGCTGCATCTGCAGTTCTGGCGCCGGCAATGCACCAGATCTGGGCAGTGCCGGCACCGGCTAATTGCTGGAATTTCGCTTTCTGTGCCACCAAATTGCTGAACCTGGGCTGTGTGGGCACTGGGAAAATTCTGGATCTGGGCTCTGGCTGAGCCAGGAAACACCAGATTTCATGCTCCACATACTGAGAAACACCTGGTCTGGATTCTTTCCTTCCTTTCTTCCCTTCCCTTCCCTTCCCTTCCCTTCCCTTCCCTTCCCTTCCCTTCCCTTCCCTTCCCTTCCCTTCCCTTCCCTTCCCTTCCCTTCCCTTCCCTTCCCTTCCCTTCCCTTCCCTTCCCTTCCCTTCCCTTCCCTTCCCTTCCCTTCCCTTCCCTTCCCTTCCCTTCCCTTCCCTTCCCTTCCCTTCCCTTCCCTTCCCTTCCCTTCCCTTCCCTTCCCTTCCCTTCCCTTCCCTTCCCTTCCCTTCCCTTCCCTTCCCTTCCCTTCCCTTCCCTTCCCTTCCCTTCCCTTCCCTTCCCTTCCCTTCCCTTCCCTTCCCTTCCCTTCCCTTCCCTTCCCTTCCCTTCCCTTCCCTTCCCTTCCCTTCCCTTCCCTTCCCTTCCCTTCCCTTCCCTTCCCTTCCCTTCCCTTCCCTTCCCTTCCCTTCCCTTCCCTTCCCTTCCCTTCCCTTCCCTTCCCTTCCTTCCTTCCTTCCTTCCTTCCTTCCTTCCTTCCTTCCCTCCTTCCTTCCTTCTTGGAAAAGAAGACACATTTCTTCAGAAGGGCAGGAGAAAGCACTGAAGGTTCCCCCTAAAGAGCCTCCTTATTCAGTAGTCTGACATGGATTTGTTTCTGAAGAGCTTTGTAATTTGTCCTTATTACTTTCTATGTGTGATTTAATGAAAGGCTCTTTCTCTACTGTAACTGAGCTCTTAATCTCCTCTGAAAAGCAGAGTACAAGCCCTTCAGAGATGGGGTTTGAGTAACAGCCTGTTTGTGTTTCTTCTGCCATGGTGCTGCTCGTGGAGCTGCTCACTCTTTATTTAAGGCAGAAAATTACCCAATTTCTCTGAGTCAAAATACATCAGTCATTGCACGCAGAGTAGGTTTGAAAAGAAAATTCTTCCACTGCCCAACTGAGCAAGCAAGATCTTCCCAAGATTCTGCAAGGAAGCTGAAGAAGTCAGTTTTCTTTAGTGAGCAGATGAGGCTCAGCAAATGGCACATGTGGTCCGTGGCTGTCAGCAAAATGATTGGGTCTGGGCAGGTAAAAGTTGGCAGGAGATAAGAGTGGGAAGTTAATACAGCAGGATGCTGGAAAATTTGTTAGAGGAATAATGACTTGAGTGAAAATCCCTCCATCTTAAAGCTTCAAAAAGTGTTTTTACAAAAATCCACAAAAAAAAGTCCTCATTTTTGTCAGTCTAATCTTCCTAAATAGCATTTTACAATCAGAATTAGGAGTTGAGAGACACTAAAGAAGGCTTAGCAGAGGATTTTTCATTGTGACCTAAGTGCCTATTTTTTACTGTGCTGTAATTTGGAGGGAGGCTTCAAGCTCTAGCTGCAGCCTGGGGAGATCCTGTTGACCTAAACACTGCCCAGACCTGCTGTGGGACTGATGCAGAACCAGAATCTGTAGGGAACTGTGTAAAATACTTCACACTAGAAAACACTTGAAGCTTGATGGTGATCCACAGCTCCCAGTTCAGTCCACAGACAATGCCAGCAGTGACCAGTTTGCTGCCTGCTCTGTGCAGAACTGATGGCTGTGAGTGGGAGAGCTGTAGGATGGATGGCTGTAGGATGGCTTTTTGAGGCACACAGAACCTTCCATCTCTACCACTTTGTCCACACTAGAGAGTGGATTTTCCTAGAGAAATACCTGGAGAGTAGGAAGGATGAAGGGAAAATTATTCCGTGCCAGTGGATGTTGTGTTTGTTTCAAACACAAGTTACATCTTGTAGGAGTCCTTGCTGTCAGTCCACAAAGATTCCAGGCTGAGATCAGCTCAGCTCTGTCATTTGCCAGGGGAGTGAGGACCAGCCTCTGCACCACACTTACACAGTGGGGGATGAGTGGGTTCAATCATATTCAGAGACAGGATGATGGACAGGTTGTGTTTTGTCTTGCCATGCACAGCAGATATCCTAATTCAAAGCAGCGCTGTCTTCCCAGATTCTGCTTCTTCCTCTTCCTCCTTTCATGTGGGACAACCCATTCATTTTGATCCTGTCCCTTCCACCCGTTCCTGTAAAGATCCACATTACTGGAGTAATTGGAACTGTTGGATCAGCCTTCAAAGTAATGAGCAGTGGATTTTTGTAGTCAACACACCAATTTGAAGTGCTGCAAATAAACTCCTTTTTTCCTGGAGAAGAAATGAAGGAAAAATCTTTTCATCTTATGGACTGAGTGTACAAAGATAAAGAGGTAGAAGATGGAAAGGAGATTGACTTCTGAGAGGAGTAAATGTCTCAATTTAGCAAATTAGGGAGAATATGCTTTCACCTTTGAGATAGTCAAGTACAAAAATTATGCCACTTTGAGTAGGCAGGGCTGGGGTGGGAAGTGCTCCCATGTGTTTTGACAGACCTGTTCATTCACACAAGAGTCCATTTGCTGGTGCCAGCCCTGGAAGCAGGGCCTGGAGAGAAAGCAGGTCAGGGACAATATCTCTGCCTGATTTCACAGTGTGTTTGACAGAGCTTTCCTTTCTCTTTGCATCCCTGTGGATGGTGTCCTGGGTGAAGCCTTCCCACCACACACTGCCTGCGTGGTGGCACCGAGGTGGCTTTGCGTGAGGCACCCGGGCCTGCGAGGGCCCTGTGCCCTGAGCCCTGAGCCAAAGCTGTGGCGGGTTAGAGGGAATTGAATGAGTTATTAGCAGCATCAAAAGCCCCGTGAGAAAGAATTAGTGCTGTGGCCACAGCACTAGTGCTGTGGGTGAAGTCAGAGGGTTTCATGCTTTTTGGCACAGGGTCAGGTGCTGCTACAGAAACTCCCATCCAGAGTGTGGCAGCCCAAGGCATCAGGGAGAGGGCTTAAGTCCCACCGGGCCTCTTGTCCCAAAACAGCCCAAAACACATTCCCTTCTAATGCAAAGAACTTTAGTTTGGTGCCTTCTGCCAAAATCAGGGCAAAAATTGGGAGGGGGAACAGCAGCCCTGAAATGCTGAGTAAAAAGAGCTGTGTTCCACAGGGATGCTGTAAAGGGGGCTAGAGGCAGTGTGCACCAACCAGCAAATCCCTTCTGCACCTGCTACCATGCTCCTGAATTTATTTAATTAATTAGCAGCAGGGAGAGGATCTGGAATCTGCATTGTGCTGCTCAAGTAACAGGAAGCAAGAAGTTCTCTCGGTGCTGGAGCTGCTCTCAGGTACTCGAGGCTGTGCTTGCCCTGGTAATGGGACAATGACTCAGAGGAGGAGCAGGAGCAGCTGGCAGCACCCTGCAGGCTCAACACTTGGGTTTGATGCTCCCAAGCACAGACCTCACATACCTGCAACGCCTTTCCATGCAGAAATGGTGTAGAAATCATGGTGCAGAGGCCCCTGTGCTGAAGCTCCCTCCAGGCTGTCTCCAGCCCCTCAGGGTGCCCAGGAAGAGGGGTTGCTGGCAGCCCAGTGCACCCTCGCTAGCCCTGGGGCTACCCAGGGAAGAGTCACGCATGAGGCTCTGCAGGACCATGAAGGTTCAGCCCTGCTCTCTCACTGGATCCCATGGGACAGGGCCCACGATGATTTGCCCCTACAGACACCAAGTGTGTCCCAAGAAACTGCAAGGAGAGGGTGACCTCTGTCAGTGGGACCCCGGTGTGCACAGGTACCCCCAGTCCTGCAGCGGCTGTGCCAGCTCCCCCAGTGACCTCCAGCCCTGGGAACCTGGAGCCAGTGGAAACCACAACTTTGTAAATGCTGCCCCTGTCCAAAGCACATGCAAAGACAATTGGGGTGTGAAAAAGAAAGATTGTTCATTTTCAGAAACACAGCAACAAACATGAACGACAGAACATTCTACATTGTAAGAATATTGTAACAGCAACAATCTATGGAAGATATTTCAATAAGAACACGTCTAACAATAATATATGAAACATATTTACAGAAGACAAAAGGAAACCTTAAAACCTATAGCCCGAAGGCAACAACGAACTCTAAAACATATAGTCCAAAGGCAACAATGAACTCTAAAACATCTATCCCAAGGATAACAACAAACTTGAAAACCTATATACAGGAGGTGGTGTTTCTGTCCGGGATCTCTCTCAGACCTGAAAGAAAAGTAAGTGCTGTGGTTATTCCAGTCAGGCACAGAGGGTGTTCCATGTGCTCCCAGGCTGGCACATGCTGGCACAGCGGGTCTCTGCTGACAGAACTGAGCCTGCCTGGGGCTGGGGGCTGTGCAGCCCAAAGCAAGCACAGGGCAGGCTGGGGATGGCTGCCAGAATCCAGTGCATGGGGTGCCATGTCCCCGAGCAGGCACCACCTATGGCAGCCCCGGCCTGGGAGCAGGGGACCCACTCTGCCTGTGGGGAGCACATACCAGTGCTGCTGCTGGCATGGGTCTTCATCCCAAGACTATAACCTCCTCTTCATCTTTTTCATCAGAGTCCTTGTTCTCAATGCACTCTTCTACATCCACCTCCACCTCTTCCTCTCCAGCCTCTTCACCGTCCGCTTCCATGTCCTCCTGCGGATCAATCTCTATATCCACCTCCATTGATTCCTCCTTGTTGTCTTCCAAGTCCACCTCCATCTCTTCCTCTCCATACTCTTCTCCATCCACTTCCATGTCCTCCTCTGGATCAATCTGCATATCCACCTCCATCTCTTTGTCTCCATGCTCTTCTCCATCCACTTCCATGTCCTCCTCTGGATCAATCTGTAGATCCACTTCCATCTCCTCATCTCTCTTCTCCTCCACATCCACCTCCATCTCCTCTTCCTCTCTCTCTGTGACAGCCTGCAGAGGTGGCAAAACCTTAGAGGGGGCTCCCCATCCCACACCATTTGCACAGAGCTGCCGCCCACTCCGGATGTCCCGGGGTGTCCACCTCCATGGAATGACACATACCTTCCTCAGGACAATTGTGAGTGTCATGCCGAGATGGAGCCAGGCCCAAGTCAGCCAACAGGGGGCTTTCAGGACTGATGCAGCCTGCAGGGGTGGCAAAAGCTCAGAGTGGGGTCCCTGTCCCACACCATCCACATGGAGCTGCAACCCACCCAGGAAGTCCAGAGATGTCCACCTCTGTGGAATGGCACGGCACCTTCCTCAGGACAAACGTGAGCATGGTGCAGGGATGGATCCAGGCCAAACCCAGCCAACAGGGAGCTTTCAGGACTGAGAGGGGTATCAGGGAGCAGGTGAGAAGCAGGGTAACAGGAGTGCTCTTGGAGCAGGCCACTGCAATGCTCACAGCTCCGAGGTGGCTGCAGCTCCTGGTGCCTTTGCACACTGCTCCCGGGGATGCCCAGCCTGCCACTCTTGGCCTGTCTGTGCATGGCAGGGGCCTGCACTCCGTGATCCTGCTGCCTCTCTCCCAGCTCAGCCTTGGTGTCTCCTCCAGGAGCTCCCAGAGTTCTTGGGGTGGGCCAGGAGTGGCACAGCCCCAACGTTGCACTCTCTGGGACATCACCATGCTGGCAGCTCTAAGGTTCCCCTCTGTGGCATTACCATGCTGGCAGCTCCAAGGTTCCCCTCTCTGTGACACCACAGCTGGGGGCAGCTCCAAAGTTCCATGCCTTGGAGACGCTCCAAGGGAAGTGTCCAGAGCCACACCCACTCATCAAACTGACCAGCCACTGAGCACCCCGGGCTGGGCTGATGTGCCATCCTCTGCACACAGCTCGGGGAAGATCCTCCGGGCCACATCCACACTGCCACAAGCAAGTGGCACATAGGCTTACAGAGCTCTGCCCAGAGGCCACAGGGAAAATGCAGAAAAGAACAAACACAAACCAAAGAACCCAAAAACAACAAAAACCACCAAGGAAAAGACCACTCTGCTCCCAGCAGAGCTGCTTCCTCCTTCAGTATTTTCAGTTGCACTAACACACAGCACAGGAGACTGCAAGTAATGACCATTCCTCAGGCACATCTGCGACACAAGCAGCTTGAGGACACCCCAGTGGAAGGACTCTTCTCATGCCAGTGGAGAAAGCCCCCCTTGTCTTTCTTCCTTTCTTCCTTTCTTTCTTGGAACCAGCTGCCCTTACTCTCCCAAACACTCTGCCTTTCCACCTCAGCCCTGCTACACAATTGCTGCAAGCATCATCACCCGCTCAAAACTGCCTCTTGCTTGCCCACCCCCTACTCCAACACCCCATTCCCCCTTTCAATCCCGATGCCTTCCAACTTTCACAAACCGAGTCACACTGCAATCCCCACATTACACTGCTCCATGACACACCACACCACACCACACCACGCCATGTCTTCTGGCCACCAAGTCCCCTGCAACCAGCCCTTGCAAACTTCCAGCCATTCCAGGCCAGCTGCAGCTTTTCTGCTCACTCTGGCCCAGGGCCCCACCACACTCCCAGGGAACAATTACCTCCCCACATGCCAGCTCACTTTGCCTCCAAGCAGTGTCAAGCCACTGCCTGTGTCCTGGTCCTGCAGGCCCTTGCCACAGGCTCCCCCAGCCAGCACTGCCCCTGCTCTTCCCTACTCTGGCCCACGAGCTGCAAGTTCATTTCCTCCCTGGGACAAAGGCCCAGCCCCAAGCCAGGGCTGGGCCCTTTCCCGAGACCTCTGTGGTAACAGCAATGCTCACAGCTCCGAGGCAGCCGCAGCTCAAGGAACCTTTGCACTCTGCTCCTGGGGATGCCCAGACTGCCACATTTGCCTTGTCTGTGCACGGCAGGGGCCTGCACTTCATAATCCTGCTGTCTCCCTCCCAGCTCGGCCTTGGTGTCTCCTCCAGGTGCTTACCATGCTGCATCTCCAGGCAGGGAACCTTGGGACTGCATCCGCTATGGTGTCACAGAGATGGGAACATTGGGGCTACCACCACTGTGATGCCACAAAGAGGGGAACACATGAGCTGCCACCACTGTGGTGTCACAAAGGGAGGACAGCAGCGGCTGCCACCACTGTGGTGTCGTAAACAGTGGAACACTGTTTTTGACACCACTGTGATGTCATAGAGAGGGGAAGACAGGGGCTGCCACCATTGTGGTGTCATAGACAGAGGAACACTGGGGCTGCCACCACTGTGATGACATAGAGAGGGGAATGCTAGTGCTACCACCACGGTGGTGTCATAGAGAGGGGAACACTGGTGCTGCCACCACTGTGGAATAAATGAGAGGGGAAAGCTGGGGCTGTCAATTGCTGTAGTGTTACAGACAGGGGAAATCTGTGGCTGCCCTGCTCTTGTCCTGCCCCCAATATCTCTGTCAGCACCTGGAGTGGACACAATGGTTGAGCCAAAGGTGAGAATTGCAGAAAGGGCTGAGCTGAGAGGGAGCCAGCGGGATCCTGGAGTGAAGGAAATCATAGCCTGAGCATCCCTGGGAGCAATGTCCACAGATTCCTGGAGCTGCGGCAGTCTCAGGGCTGTGACCGTTCCCTCAGGAGTGTGGTCAGTGGGCGAGCCCCTTGTCGGGGAAGCACCTTTTTGTGATCTCCAGCCTGGAGCTGGTCTGGCCCACACCCAGACCTTCCCTGGGCTTCAGTCCCTGTGGGCCCCAGGGCAGAAGTCTCAGGTGCCCCTGCGCTGTGCCTGGGCAGGAGCCGCAATCCCTGGATGCTCTGAGCTGGCTCTGCTGGGTGGCGGCCGAAAGCAGGCAGTGGCCACAGAGCTCTGGGGAAAGGTCCCGGCCCTGGCTTGGGGTTGGGCCACTGGCCCATGGAGCAAATGAACTTGCAGCTTGTGGGCCAGAGCAGGGAAGAGCAGGCAGGGCTGGCTGGGAGAGCCTCTTGGCAAGGGCCTGCAGTGGCAGGACACAGGCAATGGCTTGATGCTGCTTGGAGGCAAGGTGAGCTGGCATGTGGGGATGGACTTGTTCCCTGGGAGGGTGGTGGGGCCCTGGGTCAGAGTGGGCAGAAAAGCTGGGGCTGCCCTGCAATGGCTGGAAGTGTGCAAGGGCTGGTTGCGGGGGACTTGGTGGCCAGAAGACATGGCGTGGTGTGGTGTGGTGTGTCATGGAGCAGTGTAATGTGGGGATTGCAATGGGAGGGCTAGGGCTGGCAGTGGGGGAATGGGGTGTTTTGAGCTGTTGGAGCAGAGGGTGGGGAAGCAAGAGGAGGTTATGGGAGGGTGCTGGTGCTTGTAAGCAACTTGGTAGCAGGGCGGATGTGGAGTGGCAGTGAGTTTAGGAGGGTTCAGGCATCTGGTTCCAGAAAGAGAGGGAGGAAGGCAGGGAGGGAGGGGGGGAGGAAGGAAGGGTGGAAGGAAGGGAGGGAGGGAGGGAGGAAGGAAGGGAGGAAGGAAGTGTTATAAATAAGTTCTGTTCAAATAATCTATGTTTTAGTTACTTAATTGTTAAGTAATTCCATTAAGATTGTTAATGCTAGTTCTGTATAAAGAATTTGCCTTATTCCTGTTTTAATATTGATTATTCATCTTATTTAGTTGTTTGTTAATTAAGAATTCACCTTATTACCTGTATCTCTGCTCCCATTTGCCAGATAGTGTCTGAATATGCAAATAAAAAGAACACTGGAATTCTGGGAACAACTCAAGAACAAGAGACTCTAAAAAGCAGAGAACCAAAGTAAAATCCAGGACTGTAGTCGCACTTTAGACTAGTGCAAGAGGTACGGGGGTCCACCGAAGCAGCTTTATTTAGTCACCGTGACCTGAGAAAGAGTCTCCCATCGCTGGATGACCCCTGATCAGCGAAGCGAAATGGACTCCCCGGCAAGGGGAAAAAGCCCGTGGGGGGGGGTGGGAGTCCCCAACTTTGCTGTGAAGCGAAGCTGTGTGTACCTCCTCCTCTGTGTTGCCGAGGGAGCAAGCAAGCTCTCCCCCAAGGCCAAGCTTGAAAATAAAGAAACATACAAAAGAGCAAGTCTCTCTGACTCTCTTTTTTTTTCCAGAACAATTTTGGGGGCTTGTCCACGGGATCTGGCCACGCCTGAAGAGGGACCGAAGACGGGACGGTTGCTCACCCTTCGGCAGGTAAAGGAGATGTGCGAGTGGGAGTGTGAGAGAGTTGGGGGCTGGCAGCTCAGACCCCCGGAACTGAGTGTGGACCCCTCAGTACCGAGGCCGGCCAGGAAAAGGGGGAAGCGAAAGAAACTAGTGAGTGAGGCGTCTCCTTAGGGGCAGAAAGACCCCTCCTGGGCGTGCAGGGGAAAACAGAGTGTGAGTGGCACGCATTAGGGGCAGGTCCCCCCCCTTAAGGGCTAGAGTAGCCTAGGAGGGGTTAGAATCCCTGGAGGGAAAACCGTACCAGGGTTGACAGGGTGTCCCCAGACACTGTGGGTGCCAAGAGTTCATGAGAGTCCCCGCTTCCCAGGACTGAGCCAGACGCAACGGAGAGGGTGTGCTGCCGCGGTCTCAGGGAGGCGGCCGTAAACCCATAGCCCGAGGACACCGGGGTGGGGAGTCAGCTTGGAGGCAAGGCGGGCATCCTGCACACACACACTCATCCCTCTTGCCGAGGCTGCTTCACTGGGGGAGGAGTAGTCAAGCCAGTCCTGGTGGAAGGCAAAGGGGTCGGGCCCTGCTCGGGTTGATCCTTGGAAACAAGGAAGGGATACCCCCCCAGGTAACCCGTGCCGAGTCTTGACCTCTTACCTCCGTTTCAAAAAGTGAAGAGGAGAACGGTACTAGTGACAGGGCAGTCTAGTCCGGGGTTCGGACTGAAGGTGTCCGGCCCGGCGGGGGCTAAGGCGCGGGAAGGCCCTGAGGCCCGGAAGGGGTTGCTGGTACTAGGGACCCTGTCATGCGCTGCAAAGAGTGTCCAGAGTCTCAGGGGTGAGGCAAGGCATAGGGGTACATAGGAGGTGAGGTCATTAGGACTCACCTCAAAGGGGTCAGAAGAGAGTCTGAGCCCCTGGTGTAAGTAAAGTGTGAGTATCCAAGAAAGTGAAGAAGGTTGGAGAAAGTGAGTAGAAAGAGAGAGAGTTTGTTCCCTTAATAAAAGCAAAAGTGTAGGAAAGAGTAGAAAAGCATCAAGTTTAGAAGTTTTATGTTGAAGTGTTCAAGAATTAAGTCAGGAGATTTGAAGTAGAGTGAGAAAAGCCAAAGAATTTTTTTTGCTTAAAAACCTGTGTTGCCTGTCAGTAGAGGGCACCTTTGAAATTTTTTCAGTTTAAAGAAAATGGGACAATGTACTAGTAAGAAAAAGAAATCCCAAAAGGAAAATAACAAAGTGAAGAGTATTCCACCTGGTAGTCCCTTAGAACAACTTTTAGCTAAATGGGATTCTTTAGAAGCCACGAAAGGACTAGATCAGGTTAAAATGGTGTTTTATTGCACAGAAGTCTGGCCAAAATTAAAATTACCAGCAGAGTGGCCATGGTTTGGAACACATGACGAGTGGATGTGCTATCAGTTAAATCAGTACCTAAGAATTCAGGAAGATCCAGACGTAAATCAATTAGCCTATGCTGCTTGTTGGCAAAAGAGAGCCACGAGTAAAGAGAATATAAAAGTCTGAAAATTAAAAGGAAAAGAAAAGTGTGAAAGAAAGGAAGAGTAAGAGAAAAAAAAAGAAACTAATAAAAGATGGGACCCTCTTGACAATTTACCCCCTCCAATTTACCCAGAATTGCCCCAAGTCCCTCAAAATCCTATCCCAATTCCCCTACTAACTTCCCCCAGTCAAACTCAAACTCCTTCAGAGCCCTCTCCTCCTCTTCCCCCAGTGGTTCCATCATCACCCCTCCTTAACACCTCTCATCCCCAGTCCTTAGTACCTTCTCCCCCTTCTCTCCCAACAGCGCCTTTGCCACCTCCTTCCAATAGGCAAAGTTCTTTAGCCCCAGTTATAACCCTTTCAGTTTCCCAAAACATAACCTCTTCCCTAGCCCCGCTTCCTCCCACAGTACCATCTTCTGCTTCTCCTCCTACAGATTTTACTACCTCCCCAGCACCTCCAGTAATTCCCCTGCCACCCCCTAACTGGGAGTTAACCAAAACCCCTACAGACTCCCATGAGTCATCCCATTCTCCTGGAAATCCCCAGGCATTCCTAACCCAGACAGTGTTATCAGTTGATAATGTAAGTGAAGGACCCTATTGTAACACCAGGTCAAAAGCCTTAAAGCCAGAAAGACTTTTTCCCCTCAGGGAAGTGCCTACCGGAGGAGTGATTGGAGGAGTAGGATTTGTAAATGCCCCATTAACAGCCTCTGAGGTAAGAGGATTTAAGAAAGAGCTAGGAAATTTAGTTGAAGATCCCATAGGTATTGCCACACAGGTAGACCAATTCCTTGGACCCAATGTTTATACATGGGGAGAGTTAAATTCTATATTAACCATCTTGTTCTCCCCTGGGGAAATACGAATGATCAGAACAGCAAGTATCAGAATCTGGGAAAGGGAAAATAGGTTAGGCCACCTGGAGATCATAAATGACCGATAGCTGACCCGGGGTGGGACCCAAATCGAGAAGAAGAAAGACAAAATATGAGAGACTATAGGTCCTTGATAGTAAGAGGCATAAGAGAGTCTGTCCCCAGAGGGAATAATACTAAATTAGCTTTTGATGGGTCCCAAGAAAAAGATGAGACTCCTGCCACTTGGCTAAATCAATTAAAAAGAAATTTTCAATTATATTCAAGTATAGACTCTGATAGTCCTGAGGGACAAGTAATTCTAAAAGTGCAGTTTGTAACAAAGTCATGGCCAGATATACGGAAAAAATTAGAAAAAATTGAAGATTGGCAGGAGAAAAGTATTAATGAATTATTAAAAGAAGCCTTAAAAGTTTACTTGAGGAGAGAAGAAGAAAAAGCTAGAGCCAAGGCTCGCATTATGGTAGCTGTAGCAAGAGAAAGTACTGGAGTAGCAGAAAACCAGAGAAACTCCTCTTTGAAATCTAGTGAGGGAGGACCAAGACCCTCATTTAAAGAACCAAAGTCACCCATAGTACCACCGTGGGTCAATTTAAAAAGAAGTAACCCAGGAGAAAATAGAACTTGTTATTACTGTGGTGAAATAGGGCATTTAAAAAGGGACTGTAAGAAATTATCCCTTGATGAAGCTATTGCAAGGGAGCAAGATGCCCTGGAGAGGGTGCTGAAAGGGGAAGATTAGGGGTGTCAGAGGCTCTATAAAATAGGGGACCCAATGGAACAACAAGATGAGCCTCTAGTAAACTTTCATGTGGGGCCCCAAAGTGAAGAATATGAATTCTTAGTAGACACAGGAGCTGATAGGTCAAGTTTAAGGAAATTACCAACAGGGGTAACAATCGGGACAAAAACTTGTGAAGTGTTAGGGGCTGAAGGGAGGCCCTTTCGAGCATTAATAATTGAAGGAGTAGAGATAAAAGGGAACTCAAAGTATTGTGTAGCTGATTTTCTTTATTTACCACATACAGAAACCAATTTACTAGGCAGAGACTTACAAGTGCATCTTGGGGTAGGGGTTATCCCAAAAGATGGAAAAATGGTTGTGATATCATGAAACTGACCCAAGGGGATATACAAGAGATAAATCCAGAAGTGTGGGCTACAGAAGGAAAGTATGGGCATTTAGATATCCCTCCCATGAAGATAGAAATGCAAAAAGATACCCCTGTCATCAGAGTCAAGCAATACCCAATGTCACCAGAAGGAAAAAAAGGGCTAGCTTCAGTAATTGAGCATCTTTTAAAAGAGAATATCCTAGAACCCTGCATGTCCCCTCATAACACCCCTGTATTGGCTGTGTCTGGTTCCGTCCCGCACCGGGCGGGAGGTGACCTCTGGCTAGCTCGGGTCAACCCAGGCACAGAATGGTCCCAGTTCGTTTCGGCTTCTCGGCTCAGCAGCTGAACCCCCAAAAGTGTGACAGCAAAGCAGCAGAATAGAAAAGGCTGGCTCTCAGCTTAGCAGATTAAAAGACGTTTATTAGCTCCAGAGTTGAGGAGCAGAGAGGTTGAGAGCGGGGTGCTGAGAGAGATGCTGAGAGAGTTTTTTCCTCCCTCCTGCCCCCTATAAGCGGGGGAGGGGTTTCAGGGAGGATACTACAAAACCACAAATCAGGGGTTTCAGGGGGTAACAAGGTGTGCCCACCCCCAAGCCTCAGACCACTAAAATCCAAAGCTAAAGGAATTCCCCCCGGGGGGCCTATCACCTGAAGCCCTCTCCCTGAGATTTCGCAATCTTGGGAGGGCTCCTGGAGAAACAGGCTGACCCAGAGCAAGGGGGGTGGGAGGACTGACACAAAACACCATGTTATACAGACAACACAAAAGGGATACAGAATTGGGGATACAGTGAAATGAACCATAACATAAACTTCTTATAAAAACCTAATAAAACAGTTCTGCACCACTACAATTGGCCATAAAGAAAGATGAGGGAAAGTTTAGATTAGTCCAGGATTTGAGAGAAATAAATAAAAGAACTGTTGCTCGACACCCAGTAGTACCTAACCCCTATACCTTGCTGAGTAAAATTCCAAGAGAGCATACCTGGTTCACAGTGATAGATTTAAAGGATGCTTTTTGGGCATGTCCCCTAGCAGAGGAGTGTAGGGATTGGTTCGCCTTTGAATGGGAAGGTCCAGACAGGAGAAGAAAACAACAGCTAAGGTGGAAGCGGTTACCACAGGGATATACGGAATCGCCAAATATCTTCAGACAGGCCCTAGAAACATTATTAGAACAGTTTAGTCCCAAAGAAGGAGTTCAAATTTTGCGATATGTAGATGATTTATTAATATCAGGGGAGACAGAGAAAGAAGTTAAAGATGTAAGTATACAACTTCTAAACTTTTTTGGAGAAAAGGGGTTAAAAGTATCTTAAAGTAAACTACAGTTTGTAGAAACTGAAGTCGCTTATTTAGGACGCATAATTGGAAAGGGGAGTAAAAGGTTAAGCCCTGCAAGAATTTCAGGAATAGTATCTATATCACCTCCAAAAACTAAGAGAGACATAAGGAAACTTCTAGGCCTGTTTGGATACTGCAAGCACTGGATAGATAAGTACATTCAAGGGGTCAAATTTCTTTATGATAAATTAATAGACCAGGAACCAATGAATTGGACAGAGAGTGACGAGAAGCAGCTAAAAGAGAAGATCTAAAAGAGAAATTATCCTCAGCACCTGTTTTAAGCTTACCAGATCTTAAAAAGGAGTTTGATTTGTTTGTAAACACTGAGGAAGGAATAGCATATGGAGTTTTAACCCAAGAATGGGGAGGATACCGAAAACCTGTAGCATTTTTATCAAAACTATTAGATCCATCCAGTTGCCAGGAGATGGCTGGCTTGCCTCCAAGCAGTCGCAGCTGCAGATATTTTGATAGAAGAAGCTCAAAAGTTAACATTACAGGGAAAGATAAAGATACATACTCCACATGATTTGAAAACAATCTTAAGCCAGAGAGCTCAAAAGTGGCTCACAGATTCTAGAATCCTAAAATATGAAATTATACTGATAAATACAGATAACCTAGAACTAACATCATCAAAAAGCTTAAATCCAGCCCAGTTTCTCTCTGGTGAGCCCACTGAAGAGATAGAACACCATTGCCTAGAACTCATTGATATGCAGACAAAAGTGAGAGATTTAGAAGACACACCCCTTCCATATGGGAGAGTATTGTTCACAGATGGGTCATCCCGAGTGGTGGAAGGGAAAAGAACATCCAGATACTCTGTGATTGAGGGAGAGAAAATGAAAGTCTTAGAAAATGGAAAGTTACCAAGTAATTGGTCAGCGCAGTGCTGTGAAATATATGCACTAAAGAGAGGGCTAGACTTACTTAAAGATGACCGAGGGGCCATTTACACAGACTCTAGATATGCATTTGGTATTGTGCACACGTTTGGGAAAATTTGGGAAGGATGGGGATATTTAGATTCAAAAGGGAAAGACTTAATACACACAGAATTAATAAAGTCAGTGTTAAAATCTTTACAAAAACTAGTAGAAATTGCAGTAGTTCACATAAAAGGGCATCAAAAGGGAAATATGCCCGAGATAAGGGGAAACCAGTTAGCTGATAAAACAGCCAGAGAAGCAGCTTTAGAACCAGGAGAACCAGTAAAAATTCTCAAATTGGAGAAAATACCAAGAAAAGAAAAAGAAGGGATAGAGCAGGTGTTTAGTGAAAAAGAGCAGAAAGCAATAAAAGAATTAGGATTACACCAGGGGGAGCATGGAGTGTGGTTAACAGCTGACGGACGGAAATTCTTAAATAAAGCCCTAGCCCGAAAAATACTTACAGAAATACATAATCTAACCCACTGGGGAACCCAGGGGTTATGTGACCATTTCCTAAGGGAAAACCTATGTATTGGAGTACATGAATTAGCAAAAGCAGTTACTCAAGGATGTATAATATGTCAGAAAATAAATCAAAAAGTTATGAGAAAAACTGAGCCTGGAGGGAGGGAGTTAGCCTTAAGGCCCTTCCAGAACGTGCAAATTGATTTTACTGAGATGCCCCCTGTTCAAGGTTACAAACACTTGTTAGTGATCATAGATCACCTTACCCACTGGGTAGAGGCATTCCCTACAAAAAGAGAAACAGCAGAAGTAGTGACAAAAATAATATTAGAAGATATCCTCCCTCGGTATGGGCTGATAAATAATATTGATTCAGATAGAGGGCCACATATCACAGCACAAATTCTACAACAGGTAACACAAGCCTTGGGGATAAAATGGAGGTTACACACCCCATGGCATCCCCAAAGAGTAGAAAGAATGAACAAGACCATTAAAAATGTACTGACTAAACTAATAGCAGAAACTCAACTAAATTGGCTTAAATGCTTACCCCTAGCATTATTATGAATTGGAACACAGCCACGAGCAGATATAGGAGTGTCACCATATGAAATGTTATTCGGGCTTCCCTTTTTGTTATCTCTAAAGACTACCTGGAAGGAGAGGAAGTCACTAGAAAATATCTAAAAACCATTGGACAAACCCTAGAAATCTCAGAAAGAAAGGCTATCTTCCTCAAACTTCCCCTTTGGATGCAAATGTGCATAATATCAGTCCTGGAGATTGGGTATTGATCAAAATATGGACTAATATCCCGCTGACCCCGAAGTTTGAAGGTCCCTACCAAGTACTGTTAATAACTCACACAGCAGTGTGCACTAAAGAAAAAGGATGGACCCACATCACCAGAGTTAAAGGGCCAGTACCCCCTCCTGGAGAGAGCCCGAGTTCAGCACCCTCAGCAGATGAAACCGAGTGGACAGTAACACCACACCCGAAAGACTTGAAATTAACCTTTAAAAGGAATAAAAGATAACGGAGACTGTGAAAACCTTTTTCAGTTGCCTCTCCCATAATCAACAGACTCAAAAAAGGGAAGGGGGGGAGCACAATAAGAGTTAATTTATGTAAACCTAAGTCAGTTTTTGTAATTAGCAATTTAGATAAGTTTAAATAATAGATATATTTTTTAAAAAGTATAAAGTTTTTTTTTTGTATTAATTTTACATATAGTTTAAGTTTTATAAGTAAGAATTTAAGTAAGTTTAAGGTTTTTTTGTTAATTTTTAGATTGTAAGTTTTCTAAGTAGCAATTTAAATAAGTTTAAGTAATAGATATATTAAAAAGGGTTAAAGTTTTTTTGTATTAATTTTAAATATTGTTTAAGTTTTATAAATAGTGTTTTAAATAAGTTTGTTTTCTTATATGTTAATTTTAAAAGTTGTTAAGTTTTATAAGTAGCAGTTTGAACAAATTCAAGTAATAGATAAATTAAAAGAGTATAAGGGTTTTTTTAGAAAATAAAGGTGAATCTCCTACAGAACATTCTCTAAAGGCAACTAAATTAATAGGGAAGGGAAGTAGAAGCATGTAAGTGGGTTCTTTAGGAGACCTCTCCACTCCAAGAGGCAAGGCCGGGTGGAGCAAGAGATCCAGGAAGGATGGCCCGTACTGGACTCTTGGGAGGGATCGTACTGATGATGTTCATAAAGCACACCTGTGAAACAAAAGCCTGTACTGACTGCTACCATCCAGTGTACGATGGAGAGGATCTCAGATCCTTATTCAGGGTCCATACTAACGTGAACCCAAGCTGCTTTGACCACTCCCAGTTGAATACTTGCCAAGAGGATGGAAAGGTTTATTGGACCACAAAAAACACAGCTAGTTATGCACAGCGCCTATTTGGGGAATGTCCTATAGGAGATACTTGATTATGCTTCGAAGCAGATCAAAAAGGATTGAGAGATATAATAAAAGAAAAAGTGTTGACAACAAAATTTGAAAAAAGCCTAGACATCCCATCAGGAAAAAACCTGTTCATTGACTTAGTAGAAAGAATCAGTCGAGAATTAAATTTAACCGAGTGCTGGATATGTGGAGGTACACAAATGTCTGAAATATGGCCTTGGGAGGGAATCAGTTTAAGCCCTCTAGAAATTCTAAAATGGAAACAGACTGAACAGAATACACAAAGTCTAAGAACAAGAGGAAGAGAAAAGTGGGATCTCAAATCTAAAATCATTGGGGAAGAATGTATCATGAGGACAGGAACCAGGTATCAAACCCGTGTAGGAAAATTAATGTCTAAAAGGTATATAATAGTGATAAACTCAAGTGCTAAATGGGTTCCCAAAGGGCCTAACAAGTATTGGTCAACTGAGAACACAAAAAAATGTATCTATAATGAGAGGTATGAATTATATGAATGTATTGACAAAGCTATAAATCCTTTTTGGGGAATAAAAGAACTGTCTCGGTTTTGGCAACAGCCTTTTGAAACTAGGGAAGATTACTGGGAAGCTCCAAATCACCTGTTCTGGATCTGTGGGGATACTGCTTATACAAAATTGCATGGGGATTGGTCGGGAAGCTGTACAATAGGAATCATAAAGCCAGCTTTCTTCCTATTACCCAAGAGATTAGGAGCACACCTAGGAGTCCCAATATATGACAATCTGGGAAAAGTCGAATGAAAGAAAAGAGATACTCTAACAATTGGTGGAGACCAAAAATGGAAAGGAAAAATATGGACCCCAGAAGAAATCATTAAAACCTATGGACCAGCTACATGGGCCTAGGATGGGTCCTGGGGGTATCGCACTCCAATCTATATGTTAAATAGGATCATTAAGCTCCAAGCTGTCCTAGAAATGGTATCTAACTGAACAGCTCTGGCATTAGACCACATCAGCGACCAACTAACACAAACAAGAGCTGTAATATACCAAATACGTCTTGCTGTAGACTACCTTTTAGCAGATGAAGGAGGAATCTGTGGTAAATTTAATTTATCTGAATGTTGTTTAGAAATTGATGATAAAAGCACAGGAATTAAAAACATCTCAAAAGAAATCAGAAAGCTAGCCTATGTGGGAAATCAAGAGTGGACTCCTCTAATGGACACCAACTGGTGGAATAGTTTTTGGTCATTCAAAGGGGATTGGTGGAAAAAAGCTGGGTTTATGATAATTTGCTCAATCACCAAGTTAATGTTTTTACCTTGTTTAATCCCATATCTAATTCGAACAATTACCTCCACAGTCCAAGCCAGTATCCAGATCCCTAAAGCAACCAGTCAAAAACAAACCAAAATGATGGTAATAGAGAGTCAAGAACCTGAACATGAAAATGCCAAAGAAATATATGAAAAGTTCCAAAAATGTAGAAAAATTTATTTTCAAGAAGAAGAGGTAACAAATTGATGCGAGCTAAAGCTCGATCAAAGAAATAGAGGGGGGAGTTGTTATAAATAAGTTCTGTTCAAATAATCTATGTTTTAGTTACTTAATTGTTAAGTAATTCCATTAAGATTGTTAATGTTAGTTCTGTATAAAGAATTTGTCTTATTCCTGTTTTAATATTGATTATTCATCTTATTTAGTTGTTTGTTAATTAAGAATTCACCTTATTACCTGTATCTCTGCTCCCATTTGCCGGATAGTGTCTGAATATGCAAATAAAAAGAACACTGGAATTCTGGGAACAACTCAAGAACAAGAGACTCTAAAAAGCAGAGAACCAAAGTAAAATCCAGGACTGTAGTCGCACTTTAGACTAGTGCAAGAGGTACGGGGGTCCACCGAAGCAGCTTTATTTAGTCACCGTGACCTGAGAAAGAGTCTCCCATCGCTGGATGACCCCTGATCAGCGAAGCGAAATGGACTCCCCGGCAAGGGAAAAAGCCCGTGGGGGGGGGTGGGAGTCCCCAGCTTTGCTGTGAAGCGAAGCTGTGTGTACCTCCTCCTCTGCATTGCCGAGGGAGCAAGCAAGCTCTCCCCCAAGGCCAAGCTTGAAAATAAAGAAACATACAAAAGAGCAAGTCTCTCTGACTCTCTCTCTTTTTTCTAGAACAGGAAGGAAGGAACGAAGGAAAGGAAAGGGAAGAAAGGAAGAAAAGGAAGAAAAGGAAGAAAGAAAGGAAGAAAAGAATCCAGACCAGGTGTTTCCCAACATGTGGGGCATGAAATCTGGTGTTTCCTGGCTCAGCCAGAGCCCAGATCCAGAATTTTCCCAGTGCCCACACAGCCCAGGTTCAGCAATTTGGTGGCACAGAAAGCGAAATTCCAGCAATTAGCCGGTGCCGGCACTGCCCAGATCTGGTGCATTGCCGGCGCCAGAACTGCAGATGCAGCAGTCTGCCCTCAGTGGTAGCAGCCAGATGCGGCAATTCCCTGCTGCTGGGGCACACGGGGGGCCTGGCTGAGCAGGAAAGCTGAGCCTGAGGCAGGAGCTTTCCTCGGCTGCGGCAAAATCACGGTGCGCCAAGACCTTCCTGGCGCTGGGCCCTGGGCTGGGAGGAGTTGTGCCACAGGAGCTGAGGCCAAATTTCTCCTCCCAGGCCACTTTAGGGCACAGAAGATGGAGAAGGCAGAGCTGACTCTCAGCTTTTTGTAGTCCTTCAGAGGGATCGTGTGTGGAACGCAGCCTAGGAGCAGGCTTGATGGGACAGGGCTGGTCAACTTAGAACGCATTTCTCCCCTGTGGCCTGAGGGCCTGGCCCTTGCCCTTTCCAAGGGACCTACAGCTGCCTGCCAAGGGGCCTTTTCCACTGGGATGAGAAAAGTGCTGCTGCAAGGCACTCCTCCAGCTGTTTTTGCTGCAGATGTGCCTGAGGAATGGTCATTGCTTGCAGTCTCATGTGCTGTGTGTGTGCAGGTGAAACTAGGGAGGGAGGGAGCAGCTCTGCTGGGGGCAGAGTGTTTTTGTGCTTTTTCATGAACTCCATGCCAGCTCTGGGCAGAGCTCTTGTAACTGTATCTGAGCCTTGTCTGTGGCACTGTGGGGGAGGCCAAGGAGACCTTCCCCGAGCAGTGTGCAGAGGAGTAAAGCTGAGGCCAGGCTGGCAGGGGCTCAGTGGCTGCTCAGTGGTGTTGACAGGACACAGCTCTGGACACTTGCCATTGAGTGTCTCCAGGCAGGGAAGGTTGAGGCTGCATCCGCTGTGGTGTCACAGAGAGGGGAACACATGGGCTGCCACCACGATGATGTCATAGAGAGGGGAACACTGGGGCCGCCTCCATTTGTGATGTCATAGAGAGGGAAACACAGGGATTCCACCACTGTGTTGTCATAGAGAGGGGGACACAGGGATTCCACCACTGTGATGTCATAGGGAGGGGAACACAAGGAATCCAAAACTGTGTTGTCATAGAGAGGGGAACACAGGGATTTCACCACTGTGTTGTCATAGAGAGGAGAACACAGGGATTCCACCACCGTGTTGTCATCTATAGGGGAACACAGGGATTCCACCACTGTGATGTCATAGGGAGGGGAACACAAGGAATCCAAAACTGTGTTGTCATAGAGAGGGGAACACAGGGATTCCACCACTTTGTTGTCATAGAGAGGGGAACACAGGGATTCAACCACTTTGTTGCCATAGAGAGAGGAACACAGTTATTGCGCTACTGTGTGGTCATATATAGGGAACACAGGGACACCACCACTGTGATGTCATAAGGAGGGGAACACAGGGATTCCACGACTGTGTTGTCATAGAGAGGGGAATAGAGGCATCCCATCACTGTGTTGTCATTTATATGGGAACACAGGGATTCCACCACTGTGTTGTCCTTTATAGGGGAGCACAGGGATTCTGTCACAGTGTTGTCATAGAGAGGGGAACACAGGGATTCCACCACTGTGTCGACATAGAGACGGGAATACAGGGATTCCACCACTTTGTCGTAATAGAGAGGGGAACAGAGGGATTCCACCACTTTGTTGTCATAGAGAGGGAAGCACAGGGATTGCACTACTGTGTGGTCATTGATAGGGAACACAGGCATTCCACCACTGTGATGTCATTTATAGGGGAACACAGCTATTCCACTAGTGTGTTGTCATTGATAGGGGAACACAGGGATTCCACCACTGGGTTCTCATAGAGAGGGGAACACAGGCATTCCACAACTGTGTTGTCATTTATATGGGAACACAGGGATTCCACCACTGTGTTGTCATAGAGAGGGGAACACAGGGATTCCACCACTGTGTTGTCATTTATAGGGGAACACATTGATTCCACCACTGTGTTGTCATAGAGAGGGGAACACAGGGATTCCACCACTTAGTTGTCAGAGAGAGGCGAACACAGGGTTTCAACCACAGGGATGTCATAGATAGGGGAACACAGGCATTCCACCACTGTGATGTCATAGAGAGAGGAACACAGGGACACCACCACTGTGTTGTCATAGGCTGGGAACAACAGGGATTCCAAAACTGTGTTGTCATGGAGGGGAGGACACATGTATTCCACCAGTGTGTTCACATAGAGAGGGGAACACAGGGATTCCACCACTGTGTGGTCATTGATAGGGAATACAAAAATTCCACCCCTGTGTTGGCCTTTATAGGTGAACACAGGGATTCCACCACTGTGTTGTCATAGAGAGGGGAACACAGGGATTCCACCACTTTGTTGCCATAGAGAGGGGAAGATAGGCATTCCACCACTGTAATGTCATAGAGAGTGGAAGACAGGGACTCCACCACTGTGATGTCATAGAGAGGGGAACACAGGGATTCCACCACTTTGTTGTCAGAGAGTGGGGATCACAGGGATTTCACCTCTGTGATGTCATAGATACGGGAACACAGGCATTCCACCCCTGTGTTTTCCTTTATAGGTGAACACAGGGATTCCACCACTGTGTTGCCATAGAGAGGGGAAGATAGGGATTCCACCACTGTGATGTCCAAGAGAGGGGAACACAGGGATTCCAGCACTTTGTAGTCACAGAGAGGGAAATGCGGGGATTCCACCACGTTGTTGCCATAGATAGAGGAGCACAGGGATTGCACTACTGTGTGGTCATATATAGGGAACACAGGGATTCCACCTCTGTGTTGTCATTGAGAGGGGAACACAGGGATTACACCACTGTGTTGTGATAGGGAGGGGAACACAGGGATTCAAAAACTGTATTGTCATGGAGAAGGGAGCACAAGTATTCCACGACTGTGTTGAAATAGAGAGGGGAACACAGGGATTCCACCACTGTGTTGTCAGAGACAGGGGAACACAGGGATTCCACCACTTTGTTGTCATAGGCTGGGGAACACAGGGATTCCACCACTGTGTTGTCATAGAGAGGGGAACACAGGCATCCCACCACTGTGTTGTCATTTATAGGGGAGCACAGGGATTCCACCACTGTGTTGTCATAGAGAGGGGAACACAGAGATTCCACCACTGTGATGTCATTTGGAGTGGAACACAGGGATTCCACCACTGTGATGTCATAGAGAGCGGAATACAGGCATCCCACCTATGTGTTGTCATATATATGGTGTGTTGGTTTGAAAATATTGATGTCTTCTATGGAGAGGCAGGTTTCTCCAGGAAATGAGGAACTCGAATCCTTCCCTCCGTGTTATTATAATTTGGAAGATTAAAGAAACTTTTCAGTCAGAGCTATGGTGAAAAGGAATAACAGTACTTTACTAGTAAATATAACAAGGCAGACGAAACACAACAGTAATTATAACAATAGTAGAACAGAACCAAGAACCCCGAGGGCAAAACGGTGGAAGCTCCGGCGCTGATGGCTGGAAGCCGTGGACTGTCCTCCGCAGGCGGGGGGGGCGTGTCCTCGGCAGGCAGAGGTGGCAGTGCCGGAGAAGCTGTAGCGGCGGGACCCGGCCTCACTCAAAAATCCAGCAGGACAGCGAAGAAACTCCGAATTCCTGGGCGCTCCAACTGATGGTAGAATTCCCAGCACCAGACTTCTCTGTCACCCCCAGACTTCAGGCCGCCAGCCGTGGCCGCACGCTGCTCTCCCCGGAAGACGAGAGATGATTGACCCCCCACCCCCAGCCTTCTCTTCCCCGGGGCTTTTTTCCCTTTGTTCAGGTTAAGCACTCAGCATTTAGTCTCCTAGCAACTTGGGGGGGGGAGAAATTCTACAGGAGACTTAACCCTTAACATTATCCACCCCGAATTTTTTCCCACACCAACATATTATATTGAATTTAAACCTTTAAATGATATACATATATATACATGTGAATATAAATACAGACACAGTCACAGTGTTCACCGAAAAACAAGGTCCCCTTGAGGTATGCAGCGGGTCTCACCATTCTTTTGCATCACCCACCATGTGCAGCCAGGTCCCTGAGCAAAACAACCCCAGGAGCGGGATTGTCTTTGCTGGAGGCAGAATTAATCCAAACAGTTTTTCCCAGCATTCCTCTCATGTGTACTACTGGAACTTTATCTCCATCTCTTGTTCCCAGGGACTCAGATTGGGCGGGGCCTGCTCGGTTGGTAGAACCTCGAGTGTTCACTAACCACGTGGCTTTTGCTAAATTATTCTCCCAGTTCTTGAAATTCCCCCCACCCAGTGCCTTCAACGTGGTTTTAAGCAGGCCATTGCATCGTTCAACTTTCCCGGCTGCTGGCGCATGATAAGGAATATGGTACACCCACTCAATGCCATGTTCTCTAGCCCAGGTGCTTATAAGGCTGTTCTTGAAATGAGTCCCGTTGTCAGACTCAATCCTCTCAGGGGTACCATGTCTCCACAGGATTTGCTTTTCAAGGCCCAGGATGGTGTTCCGGGCAGTAGCATGGGGCACAGGGTAGGTCTCCAACCATCCAGTGGTGGCTTCCACCATGGTCAGCACATAGCGCTTGCCTTGGCGGGTTTGGGGAAGGGTGATGTAGTCAATCTGTCAGGCTTCCCCGTACTTATACTTGGACCATCGCCCGCCATACCACAGCGGCTTCACCCGCTTGGCCTGCTTGATGGCAGCACATGTCTCACAGTCATGGATAACCTGAGAAATACTGTCCATGGTTAGATCCACCCCTCGGTCTCGTGCCCACTTATAGGTGGCATCTCTGCCCTGATGACCTGAGGCATCATGGGCCCATCGAGCTAGAAACCACTCTCCCTTGTGTTGCCAATCTAAGTCTATCTTTGACACCTCTATCTTTGCAGCTTGATCTACCTGCTCGTTGTTTCGGTGCTCCTCATTAGCCCAACTCTTGGGGACATGGGCATCTACATGGCGGACTTTTACAGGTAGCTTCTCTACCGGAGTGGCAATGTCCTTCCACTCATCTGCAGCCCAGATTGGCTTTCCCCTACGCTGCCAATTGGCCTTTTTCCACCTGTCCAGCCAACCCCACAGAGCATTGGCTACCATCCACGAATCAGTGTAGAGGTAGAGCTTTGGCCACTTCTCTCTTTCAGCAATGTCCAGGGCCAGTTGAACAGCTTTGAGTTCAGCAAGTTGGCTTGACCCACCTTCTCCTTCAGTGGCTTGTGCAACCTGTCATGTGGGGCTCCATACAGCTGCTTTCCACTTCCGGTTCATCCCAATGATGCAGCAGGAACCGTCAGTGAAAAGAGCATAGCGTGTTTCTTCTGCTGGCAGTTGGTTGTATGGTGGAGCTTCTTCAGCACGTGTCACTTTTTCCTGTTCTTCTTCATCTGTGAGACCAAAGTTCTCACCTTCCGGCCAGTTTGTAATTATCTCCAAAATCCCAGGGCGATTTGGGTTTCCAATGCGGGCGCGCTGAGTGATGAGGGCAATCCATTTGCTCCATGTGGCGTCGGTGGCGTGATGGGTGGAGGGAACCTTTCCTTTAAACATCCACCCCAGCACTGGTAGTCGGGGTGCCAGCAGGAGTTGTGCTTCTGTGCCAATCACCTCTGAGGCAGCTTGAACTCCTTCATAGGCGGCCAAGATTTCCTTCTCTGTTGGGGTGTAATTGGCTTCGGACCCCCTGTAGCTTCGGCGCCAAAATCCTAGTGGCCGGCCTCGAGTCTCCCCAGGCACCTTCTGCCAAAGGCTCCAGGACAGGCCATTGTTCCCGGCTGCTGAGTAGAGCACGTTCTTCACATCTAGTCCTGTCCTCACTGGGCCAAGGGCCAGTGCATGAGCTATCTCCTGCTTGATCTGGGAAAAGGCTTGTTGCTGTTCAGGGCCCCAGTGGAAATCGTTCTTCTTGCGGGTGACCAGGTAGAGAGGGCTCACAATCCGGCTGTACTCAGGAATGTGCATCCTCCAGAATCCTATAGCGCCTAGGAAAGCTTGTGTCTCCTTTTTGCTGGTTGGTGGGGACATTGCAGTGATCTTATTGATGACCTCAGTGGGAATCTGCCGCCGTCCATCTTGCCACTTTACTCCCAGGAACTGGATCTCTCGGGCAGGTCCCTTGACCTTGCTCTGCTTGATGGCAAAACCGGCTTCCAGGAGAATTTGGATGATCTTCTCTTCTTTCTCAAACACTTCCATTGCCGTGTTCCCCCACACAACGATGTCATCGATATACTGTAGGTGCTCCGGAGCCTCACCCTTTTCCAGTGCAGCCTGGATCAGTCCATGGCAGATGGTGGGGCTGTGTTTCCACCCCTGGGGCAGTCGGTTCCAGGTGTACTGCACGCCCCTCCAGGTGAAAGCAAACTGAGGCCTGCATTCTGCAGCCAGAGGAATGGAGAAAAATGCATTAGCAATGTCAATTGTGGCATACCATTTTGCTGCCTTGGACTCCAGCTCGTACTGGAGTTCCAGCATGTCCGGCACAGCAGCGCTCAATGGTGGAGTCACTTCGTTCAAGGCACGGTAGTCCACAGTCAATCTCCATTCTCCGTCAGACTTGCGCACAGGCCAGATGGGGCTGTTGAAGGGTGAGTGGGTTTTGCTGACCACCCCTTGGCTCTCCAGCTCCTGAATCATCTTGTGGATGGGGATCACGGCATCTCGATTTGTCCGATACTGTCGGCGGTGCACTGTCGAGGTGGCAACTGGAACTCGCTGCTCTTCTACCTTTAGAAGTCCTACTGCAGATGGGTTCTCCGACAGTCCAGGCAAGCCATTCAATTTCTTAATGCCCTCTGCCTCCACAGCTGCTATTCCAAAAGCCCACCTGAGTCCTTTAGAGTCTTTGTAATAACCATTCCGGAGGAAGTCTAAGCCCAAAATACACGGGGCCCCTGAGCCAGTCACAATTGGATGTTTCTGCCACTCCTTCCCAGTCAGGCTCACCTCGGCTTCCAGCAGAGTCAATTCCTGTGATCCCCCCGTCACCCCAGCAATGGAAATAGGTTCTGTCCCCACAAATTCTGATGGTATCAGGGTACACTGAGAACCAGTTTCAACTAAAGCTTCATATTTCTGTGGCTCTGATGTGCCAGGCCATCGGATCCACACCGTCCAATAGACCCGGTTTTCCCGTGTCTCTCCCTGGCTAGAGGCAGGGCCCCTCTAGCACCGGTCTTTATTCCCTTCCTGGGCATACAAGGTAGAGGTTCCTTCACAGGGATCTGACATATCATCCTCACTTCTATAATACCTGGCAGCCTGGTTATGTGATGTCGAGGCTACCTTCATCTTAGTGGAACCCCCTCGGTTAGTGTTTCTCTCCTTGAGCTCACGCACCCGTGCTGCCAGGGCAGAAGTGGGTTTCCCATCCCACCTTCCCATGTCTTCCCCATGGTCACGCAGGAAGTACCACAGGTCAGCTCGTGGGGTGTACCCTCTCTCTCTAGCTGGGGGCTGTTGAGCTCTGACTCTGGGGCCTGTAACTCGCACCGGTGCCACATGGGAACTGTTCCTCCTCATCTCCTCCCTCACCTCCCTTATTTCCTCTGTCACCTCCTCCATCTTCTCCCTGAGTTCCTTAGCCACGGCAGAGACCTGAGCCTGCATTGGGCCACTGATCATACTCTCATAATTTCTAAGCTTGTTGGCTACAGAACCCACTGTCTCTCGGTTGGTATCAGGATGAATTGTTGCAATGTATGTGGCGTATTGAGATGGTCCTAGAGTTGCCAAATTCCACAGCATTTGCCCTGTGCACCTGACTTTGTCGGGGTCATTATCATGCTGTCCACCCCTCCCAAAGAGTATCTCCAATACTGCCACTTCTCTCAGCTGTTGGATCCCCTCCTCAAGGGTCTTCCAGCGCATTCTATGATGGTGCTCCTGCATTCTGTCTCTGTGGACAAACCTCTCCCGTACATTCATTAAAAGCCGCTCCCAAAGGGAAAGGGGCCCTGGCTCCCTTACGAATACCTGATTCACACCTGAGTCCTGGGTCAAGGGTCCCAAATTCCTTGCCTCACTATTATCTAGTTGCTCACCTGTACCTATAAGGTCCCAGACCCGAAGTAACCAGGTTGTATAAGCCTCACGTCCCCGTTGTGCAAGATCTTTTTGCAGATTACAGAGACTTTCATATGTCAGGGACTCAGTGATGATCTCAACCTCTGACTCCCCCCTGGGTTGTGAGGGCCCTCCTTTCTTATCCTTGTTGCCTGGGTGCTCTGATTTTACCTTATACTTCTTTGTTTCCACAGGGGCCACTGCTGCTGTCTGTGGCTGCCCCTGTGGTTCAGCTGGAACCTGGACGGTTGTAACGTCTGTGGGTTCCGCTGCTGCACGATCAGATTCTCTTTTGTTGGGGCAGGGGGAGGGTTTCCCACCAGCTGGGGCTAATGAGGCTACTACAGGGGAAAGGTACTCCCTGAGCATCTCACCTATCTCCTTCACCAAATCTGGGTGGTTTATTCCTGAGGCAGGCTGCGGGACAGTGTCAGGCTGTGGGATGGGCTCAGGCTGTGGGGCTGAATCCTTATTCTCTAGGGTAGGTATCAGGGTGGTTATCCAAGTCAGTCTCCCCTTATCTCTAAATGCTAAACAGAACAGGCATACTAGCAACACCAGCCACTGTATTATGTCATTAACATTCAGAGATTTGAACCCTTCAAAGACTGGTGGGGTAGGCCCAAAGAGCTGGGTGAAGGGTTGTGAAAAAATTTCCCCCGGTATCATTTCTTCACAGTAGCTACCATTGTTAAAGTAACCCCAGAAACACACTGTTAGTGTATGATATGTCATAGTGAGGCGAACACAGGGATTCCAACACTGTGTTGTCATTTATAGGGGAACACAGGGATTCCACCTCTTTGTTGCCATAGAGAGGGGAACACAGTGATCCCACCACTTTGTTGCCATAGACGGGGGAACACAGGGATTCCACCACTCTGTGGTCATAGAGAGGGGAACACAGGGATTCAACCACCGTGTTGTCATAGAGAGGGGAACTCAGGGATTCCACCACTGTGTTGTCATAGGCTGGGGAACAGAGGGAATCCAACACTTTGTTGTCATAGAGAGGGAAACACAGCTATCCCAACACTGTGATGTCATTTAGAGGGGAACACAGGGATTCCACCACTTTGTTGTCATTTATAGGGGAACACAGGGAATCCAACACTGTGATGTCTTAGAGAGGGGAACACAGGGATTCCACCATTCTGATGTCATAGAGAGGGGAATACAGGGATTCCACCACTGTGTTGTCATAGAGAGGGGAACACAGGGATTCCCCCACTGTGTTGTCATTTATAGGGCAACTCAGGGATTCCACCACTGTGTTGTCATAGAGAGGGGAACACAGGGATTCTACCACTTGTTTGTCACAGTGAGGGGAACACAGGCATAACATCACTTTGTTGTCATAGAGGGGGGTATACAAGGATTCCACCACTGTGATGTCATAGAGAGGGGAACAGAGGAATTCCAACATTTTGTTGTCACGGAGAGGGGAACATAGGGATTCCATCACTGTGATGTCATAGACAGGGGAACACAAGGATTCCACGACTGTGTTGTCATAGAGAGGGTAACACAGCGATTCCACCACTGTGTTGTCATAGACAGGGGAACACAGGGATTCCACCACTCTGTTTGTCACAGAGAGGGGAACACAGAGTTTCCACCTCTGTGATGTCATATAGGGGGGAACACAGGGATTCCATCACTGTGATGTCATAGAGGGGGGAACAGAGGGACTCCACTGCTCTGTTGTCATAGAGAGGGGAACACACGGATTCCAGCACTGTTTTGTCATAGAGAGAGGATCACAGAGATTCCACCACTGTGTTGTGCTTTTTAGGGGAACACAGGGATTCCACCACTGTGATGTCATAGAGAGGGGAACAGAGGGACTCCACTACTGTGATGTCATAGAGAGGTGAACAGAGGGACTCCACTACTGTGTTGTCATTGAGAGGGGAACACAGGGATTCCACCACTTTGTTGTCATTTATAGGGGAACACAGGGAATCCAACACTGTGATGTCATAGAGGAAGGAACACAAGGATTCCACCACTGTGTTGTCATAGAGAGGGGAACACAGGGATTCCACCACTTTGTTGTCATTTATAGGGGAACACAGGGAATCCAACACTGTGATGTCATAGAGGAAGGAACACAAGGATTCCACCACTGTGTTGTCATAGAGAGGGGAACACATGGTTTCAATCATTTTGTTGTCATATGATGGGGAACGTAGGAAGTCCACAACTGTGTGGTCTTTTATAGGGGAACATCGGGTTTCCAGCACTTTGTTGGCATAGAGAGTGGAACACAGGGATTCCACCACTGCGTTTTCATAGAGAGGGGAACACAGGGACTCCACCACTGTGTTGTCAGATAATGGGGAACCCAGGGATTCTACCACTGTGTTGTCATTTATAGGGGAACACAGGGATTCCACCACTGTGTTGTCATAGAGAGGGGAACACAGGGATTCCACCACTGTGTGGTCATACAGAGGGAAATACAGGGATTCCACCACTGTGTTGTCATAGAGAGTGGAACAGAGGTATTCCACCACTGTGTTGTCATTTATAGGGGAACACAGGGATTCCACCACTTTCTTGTCATAGAGTGGGGAACACAGAGATTCCACCACTGTGATGTCATAGAGAGGGGAACACAGGGATTCCACACCTTTTTTTCATAGAGAGGGGAACACAGGGGTTCCACCACTGTGGTGTCATAGACAGGGGAACACTGGGGCTGCCACCAGTGGGATGTCACAAATACGGAAACGCTGCTGCTGCCTCCACTGTGGTATCATAGAGTAGGGAACGCAGGTGTTGCCACCACTGTGGTGTCATAGAGAGGGGAACACTGTGGCTGCCACCACTGTGGTGTCACAAGGGGAGGACATCTGCGGCTGTCACCACTGTGGTGTCAGAGTTTACTTATCTATCCATTACTTGCAGTGTCCAAACAGGCCTAGAAGTTTCCTTATGTCTCTCTTAGTTTTTGGAGTTGTTATATATACTATTCCTGAAATTCTTACTGGGCTTAACCTTTTACTCTTTTTTCCAATTATGTGTCCTAAATAAGTGACCTCAGTTTTCAGAAACCGTAGTTTACTTTTAGGTGCTTTTGACCCCTTTTCTCCAAAAAAGTTTAAAAGTTGTATACTTACATCTTTCACTTCTTTCTCCGTCTCCTTTCTTCTCAATTTGGGTCTCACCCTGCGTAATCTCTGGGTGGCCCCAAAGTATTTTCCCTTTCCCACATTCTGATACTTGCTGTTTTGATCATTCGTATTTCCTCAGGGGAGAACAAGATGGTTATTATATAATTTAACTCTCCCCATGTATAAACATTGGGTCCAAGGAATTGGTCTACCTGTGTGGCAATACCTATGGGATCTTCAAGTAAATTTCCTAGCTCTTTCTTAAATCCTCTTACCTCAGAGGCTGTTAATGGGGCATTTATAAATCCTACTCCTCCAATCACTCCTCCGGTAGGCACTTTTCTGAGGGGAAAAAGTCTTTCTGGCTTTAAGGCTTTTGATCTGGTGTTACAATAGGTTCCCTCACTCTCATTATTAACTAATAACACTGTCTGGGTCAGGGATTCCTGGGAGTTTCCAGGAGGATGGGATGACTCACGGGAGTCTGTAGGGGTTCTGGTTAACTCCCAATTGGGGGTGGCAGGGGAATTGCTGTATGATATGGGGAAGTAGTAAAATCTGTAGGAGGAGAAGCAGAGGATGGTACTGTGGGAGGAAGGGGGACTAGGGAAGAGGTTGTGTTTTGGGAAACTGAAAGGGTTATAGCTGGGGCAAAAAAAACCTTGACTTTGAAAGCCCAAATTATATTTTCTTAACTTTTAAAAGTGGAAACACATTCAAAATCCATTACGATGATTCTCAGACACCATATTTATGAGGGGCACTGAGGTGTCAAGAGCAGGAAGCACCTGACCCACAGATCCTACATGATACATAGTACACATATTTATCAAAATATCACGTAGTATCTAAGTATACTATATGCAAAAGCAGCATTTAGAAAGTGCCATATTCACTATTAAATGTGTTTTTTTTCCAAGACAATGACTGCACAGATCTAGTAAATATTCACAGAAACCACGTATTTCATTATCACTCACTTGTATTGGTCTTTTCCAGAAATGCTGAATTATAATAAAAATAATCAGATGTGTTTTAGGGGGGAAAAAAGTTAAGCACTCTGCATGAAAAATTAATAATTATGCATAATTACAATATAGAAATTACCCGATAAATAATCTCATCAAATCCTATGAGGAATATGTCTCAAGATGCCTTTAGCTAAAACTAATTGAGTTGAATAGGAAAATAGTCTGAAAATATGAAGAATTTATCAGAGAATGACAAGTTCTTTATACAGTTTTGTACCACCTTATAGTTTCTATGCCATGGACATAACACTTAAAAAAACCCAAAACCCAAAAAACTTCTGCAGAAATATTACCATTACTTACATTTTACAGTGATTTTTCATAAGGGAAATAATCTCATATTTGGGGATATATTTACTACATAAAAAATACTTGAACACATGCACATTAGTCTGGGGGGAAAATAAATGAAATGGGTATTTAAAAAATATGAGAATCAAAACAAATTGAAGTTCTTAAAGCCTTGGCGCAACAAAAATCCTGACTAAAATGGATCAAGGAATATTGTCTATAGCCCACACCTCGGAGGCTGTTAAAAAGACAGCCACAAAGATTGGATAAAGATCCTTTTGGGCATCCATGCAGACAAGCTCTAGCCTGCGTTTTGCACCATGGATCCTGCCAAGGTCAGGAAGGGAGAACCAAGAGAAGAATTAACATTTACCATTTTATAATTTAGGTTAGAAGCTAAGAAAGGTGATCAAGTTAATTCAAGTTAACAACTCTCAGCTCCTCACCCGAGCACAGTAACTCATCCCTCCCAATGCCAGAGATTTGTAAGTGAAAGAGTAACTGGCAGCACATGAATCCTGTTACTTTTATTCAGGCCCACATATTACACAGATCGTAAGCCACTTAAAATGGAGCATTACGGAAACACATGCTTTTTTTTTTCTATATGAACACATCAGAACCAGTGACAGGAGCTTCTATTAATACCTGAACCTAGGCAGATCAAAAAGTTTTATAAAAGCATTAATGCCTCAATAATCTGAATTAGTGTGGAGAAGCCTCAATTAGTCAGTTTCTTTCCTTAGGGAAATCTCTCCTCTCTATGTTTATTTTAATTAAATACCAAACAATGCCACTAAAACACATCCCTGGCTCTGTGTGGGAAGCGAGGTAGTTAAAACAATTTTCTTCTCTTTGAGGATACATAGACAAATGTATGGAGAAGGAAATAGCTGCTTCTAAAATGCAGCGTTGCTATTCCCTACCTAACATAATAAATTGAAAAGCACAAACACATCCAACAGATATTTATGAAAGGCAACATTTAACTGCTCTGTAATACTGTGAGTAAAACACCATGGGAGGTCTGTGCAGCTTATTCTAGAGGTGATTCTACATGCACAGAAGTGCAGAGGCGCAGACACCTTTGGTCAGGTGTTGGGCGTGAACCAACAAACCTCTTTACTGGTTATGGAGCAATGATGTATTATGACAAAGGTCCCTGTACCACCACCTGCCCCTGCACCCATGTGCACCCAACTCTCCATACTCAGCACCACACACACGTGAAGCCAACAGGTACCTTATGTTTTATTGTCCTTTAGTATTCCCTTTAGCTTCATTTTAAAAATGAGCTTTTTTTTCTCAAAAACTGTTTGAAAAATCCCACTTTTCAAGGCAAGCAGCCTGACACATTTCATGGGGCCCGAGCGTTCAGCATTATTCATGTTCTGTAAGTTTTTTCATCGTGTCATTACTAAATAAAACATCAGCTGAACCCTTCTAAAGCTCTGCAGATACGCGAGGCAGTTGTTATAACTATATTTATATAGGATATTTCTACCTTGCTGTTATAAACTATTCTGACCATAGTAGATTCTGATTCAGCACTTTCAGGTGTAAAAGTCATGCAAAAAGGAGAAAGTATTTTTTATTATTTTCCTGTTTCCTGTGGAAACAGAAAGTAATCCTTAATTTAATCCGGTGTAAACACATTAATTTGGTAAGAGCACACATTTATACAGGAGAAATAGCTGTGCAGTGGTACCAGCCAATGTAATGCAGAGTCAAACCCCTCTTTCCTATAAGGAATATAATTTGTAATAGGAATCCCCTGTGGTTAAACCAAAATTACTGCAACAGTTGTAAAGACAGCTACAGTATGCTATATATAAGTATTTATACATTAATATGTTTATTTTAAATATAAAATATTATGCATCTATATTTAATAAATTATATAAAATTCATTGTATTTTATACTATTTATATATTATGTACTATAAAAATATTTATATTTTTAATACATATAAAATTTCTCTCTCTCTTTTTCTCCCTCCCTAACTGTATATGCTTGAAGAAATGAAGATGAGGGTTCTGTGCTGAATAATGCACAGCTCCTTCCTCTCCAGTGGAGCTTTGGCTGGAGGAGAAGGATGTACAGGGACTTAAATGTACAGAGGTGGTGGCTGGACATGGGGTGAAGCTCCAGTCCTACCCATGCCTTCTGTGCAACAACATCTGGGAAGGATTTCCTTCCCTTCTGGTTTTCTAGGCTTTGAGCAACCTGGTCTAGGGGAAGGTGTCCCTGCCAATGGCAGCAAGAGTTGGAATGAAGTGACCTTTAAGGTCCCCTCCAACCCAAAACATCCTGTGATTCTAAGAAACCTTGAACTCTGAATTCTTTTCCCTGAGTTTTGTTCAAAACTGTTTTTGAACTAAGGCAGCTTTGCCTTGAGCAGCAATCTCACAAAGAGATGGCCACTGACCGTGGGCTCGCATCCAAAGTATGTGAATTGCAGCTCTGAAACACAGGAGATGTTTTTTGCTATGTTAAAACAGACTGAGGGTCCAGCATCCTTGTCAGTGCCAGATGCTTCCAAGTAAGTTAGATTCAATTTTGCTGCTAGCAAGATTAATTCACGTCCTAATCAACTCAGCTGAAACCATGGCACAGGTGAGCCTGACCAGATTTTGACCCTTACTGTACAATTTCCAGCATGAGAAATAAGAAAGACTTTTTTCTGACCAAAACAGATGATGCCCCGGAGCAAAAGTGATTTGAGAGAAGATTGGCATGCAGTGGTAATTTCATTTAAACTGGTGTAACCAATTTGGGGGTTTGATCTTTGAGAATAACGTTACAGCATAACATTTTCAGGAGTGCCCAAGCAACCTTTGCCCTTTGGCTCTGCTGGCTTTCAGCAGGTTAATACACTGAATCACCCAGAGATGTTTGAGAACTCTGCCAATACACTCAAACCTATAGATGTAAACCAGGACAGGCAATCTAGCTTTGCCCTGTGAGCTCCATGGGACTTGTTCTGGGGGAGCAGAAACAGCTTTTTGTTTCAGCCACGTCCCACAGCAATTTTTCACAGTCAGCAGAGCAGCAGTTGCTACACCTCTATAGCTTCATCCCAATGCATCAGGAAAAACGTGGTAAATAGGAGTCTGCTGGAGTATGAATGGATAAGTCCCCAGCTTGCAATTATCTGGCCAGCAAAAGCAAACACACTCCCCTTTCCTTAATGTTCACGGGAACTTCCCCCGGGGCAGTCTGATTTTGTGTTTTCCCAGCTCCTCTCCTGGCACAAAGAGCTTTCACCAGGCACATTTCAGAGGAATAGTTCGTCTTACTGCGAGGGTTAAAAAAAAATAAAAATCAGAAAAGCAAGGCAACTAGTTTTGAACACAGTTTTTAGATACTGGTATTTCATTATTTATTTTTCACTCTGAACAGTGTATCAGGATGATCAATTCCTTGAACCATTAATTAAATACTGTTGGTGAAATATAACATTTCAGATTTCTCTTCCCTCTCATTGCGTAGCCACATCACTTTGAATCTTTATTTCCTTGTAATTACAGGCCCTTTTCATTAAGTTCCTAGGGAATGCCGAAATGAAATACCCAGAAAAACATCAAGATGTTGGATGCGAGTTGCATAGCATGCCAAAAAACCTGGACCCGATTTACCCAAGAATCTGTAATGGAGCTGCCCAGCACGCAGGAAAACCCAGACCGGATCTCACTGAAAGTCCAGAATAGAGTTGCCTTGGTGGGAGGGAAAACCTGGATGGGATTCCCCCTAAAAACTGAAATGGAGCTGCCCATTTAGAGAGATCGAATTTCACCTGAAAAACTGGAATGGAGTTGCCTATCTGGAGGGAAAACCCTGAGCAAATTTCTGGGAAAAAGCAGAGAGCAGCTGCCAAGTTGGGGGAAAACCCGGACTGGATTTCTGGCAAAAACTGGAATGGATTCTCCCAGTTGGAGGGAAAACCCGGACTGGATTTCTGGCAAAAACTGGAATGGATTCTCCCAGTTGGAGAGAAAACCCGGACTGGATTTCTGGCAAAAACTGGAATGGATTCTCCTGGTTGGAGGGAAAACCCGGACTGGATTTCTGGCAAAAACTGGAATGGATTCTCCCAGTTGGAGGGAAAACCCGGACTGGATTTCTGGCAAAAACTGGAATGGACTCTCCCGGTTGGAGGGAAAACCCGGACTGGATTTCTGGCAAAAACTGGAATGGATTCTCCCGGTTGGAGGGAAAACCCGGACTGGATTTCTGGCAAAAACTGGAATGGATTCTCCCGGTTGGAGGGAAAACCCGGACTGGATTTCTGGCAAAAACTGGAATGGATTCTCCCAGTTGGAGGGAAAACCCGGACTGGATTTCTGGCAAAAACTGGAATGGACTCTCCTGGTTGGAGGGAAAACCCGGACTGGATTTCTGGCAAAAACTGGAATGGATTCTCCCATTTGGAGGGAAAACTGGAATGGATTCTCCCAGTTGGAGGGAAAACCCAGACTGGATTACCCCCAGAAAACCAGAATGGAGTCACCCAGTTGGTGGGAAAACAGCATCACTCCTTGGCTGGAAAGTACATTCCTATAGTGTGCAGTCCTCCAAGGCCAGGCTGTTCTAGCTGCAATCAGGACCCTCTTGCTCTACATCTCCCACTTAATCACAGCCTCCTCCAGGTACGCACATGGTCTAGCATGGGCACCACCCCTATGTGCTGTGCATGGATCTCTGAATCTCCATAGTTTCCCACAGGCTCTGAGATGAATCTCTGCATCCCTGTGGATCCCCAGGGGCTTCAGGAGCACAGCTGCTTCACCACGGCCTGCAGTAGAGACTCAGCTGTGGTACCTGTGGTACCTCCTACCCTGACTTCTGCACTGACCTGGGTGTCTCTATGTTGTTTCTCCTCACATGTTCTCACCTCCTCCTCTTCTCTGACTCAAAGGAAAGCCTCCTGTGATTTTTTTTTTTCTAATTTCTTCTTAAATATGTCATCACAGAGGTATTACCAGCCTCTCTTATTGGCCCAGCCTTGGCCAGCAGCATGTCCATCTTCAGAGCCATCAGGGATTGGCTCTGCTGGACATGATGGCAGCTTCTTGCAGCTCCTCACAGGGAGCCACCTCTAAGGCCTCCCAGCTACCAAAAACCAGGCCATACCAAAACAATACATGTACCCACTTCTGTGACCAGCAGCGCTCCTGGCATCAGCCCCACATTTCCTCTGCTATCACCGAGATGCTGCCAGACAGCTCTAAGGCCTGTGGTGGGCACAGGGAGCTCAGCCCTACATTCTTCTTACTGGAGCATCATACCCAGCTCCGTGCGTTTCTACACAACAGATCTGGGTGGATGGGGCAGGAATTCCATTCCTGAATGCCCATAACACAGAGTTCTAGGGAGACTGTGTCACAGCCTTTGCAGTAGGGCTGAACAACACTGTGGCTACAGGGGAAGAGTGGGAGGTTTAAAAGCAAGGAAATACCTTTTCTCCATGATTATTGCCGCAACAACAGTAAAAACCGGGGCACTCCAAAGCACAAATAAGCTACATAAAGTCTCTTCTCCAAGCCTATAGATACCATGGGACCGTAAGACACCACATTCCACATGTTACCAATTTCTGTCCTCTATCTGAAACTTGATAGCCAAAAAAATATGAAAAAAGATCCCATCAAAAGCTCAACCTCTTCTAAAATGCTGAAAGAACTAGCAGCATGACTAGTCTGTGTAAATCTCCATGCCCATTCATGCCCCAATACACACAAAGTCTGCCTGCTAACTGCAGCAAAAGGTAAAATTTGTGACAGCAGTTTACAATAAATAATTCATTGATCTTTCCATTTTCTAACCAATATATCCCCACACAACTTCAATTAGCCCCTTGAACAAGGTGACACCTGGCAAACAGAACCATAAACTACCCTTTGATGTTATTACCTCCTAAGCCAAAGAACACAGGGGGTGTTTATTTTACTGGCTGGTCCACACTTTACAAGGAAAAAAGGCACCATTAACACCTTTGTCTAAGGGCTAATTCTATAGCTGTTAGAAATTCTCTAGTCCTTTCTTCTATAGAAAGAAAGAGAGCCATGAGGAGGTGTCATCTGAAAAGCCTGCCACTGGAAGAAGTGTGGCAAATATTCTAACATCATAAAGTAACAGAAAATAAGACAACGCTGAGATGTTTTAGTCAGCAAATACATAATGAAATGCAAAATTAACCCCTCCCCAAACCAAAAAAAACCCCCCCCACACAAAAAAAAGCCAACAAACAAAACCCAAGAAACCAAGAACCCCCAACTCCCCCCCCCCCCCCCCCCCCCCCCCCGAAAAAAAGATTGCTGAATGAGGAGCATTTGAATTGATGAAAGGCAATGAAGCATGATAGCTGGGAGAGTCTGGCTTCCACCACTAAATCATTCCTGCGGAAAACAGTATTTAAGCGTCCATCTCTTTTTTCTGCAAACTCTCACAATAGCAATTTGATTGAGCTTGAAGCAAATAACTTAATATTCAAGAGATATAAACTTCCCTAATAGTGCAAAATAAATAAAATATCACAGTTGTGCAAACAAAGCAATTACCTGAGCGAGGCAGAACAGCCAAGGACTGTATTGAAGAGATAAGAGATAGCAGACCAACACAATGAAGTAAAATGTTCTATTGCTATTTCTGAAGTTCTTATGTTCTGACAAACAATGGCCCAAAAGGTCTAAAAGCTGGGAATTGACTTTTGAGGCTTTCACACTGAACTCTAAGCAAGCAAAGAAGTGACAAATCCATGACTCGGCTTCTACAGCGTTTTGTCTATGTTGAACACTCAAACTTGCTTCCTAAATCATGCATGGTGATTACTCCCTAGCCAACATTTCATAATATAAAGTCATTTGGAGCAATTAAAAGAGAAAAAAAAAGTTTAACTGTTAGAAATTCATTACCTATATCCAGATTTTGTCCTTTTTCTGCTTTGTTTTGTCAAGTTCACTCCCAAGGAGCCTGAGACATCAGGGATCCCCATCAGAATCTGAGATGTCCTGGCTAGATTTTGAGGTTTTCCCTCTCAATCAAAACATGCTCTGGCATAGTTTAGCATTAGATGAAGTGTATCTTGTAAGATAATCATAATGCACTCTATAATTGATAGCATGTTATGATAAATTTGTTAAAAGAAAAGCAAGCAACTAAGGCATTAATCCCCATAATACACATTTAAGATGAATAAACAGAGAGAGTAATTACCAGCATACTCTGCTAGTTATATTCCAACTTTAATCAACCCAGGGGACAAAGTAACAGACACAGTATTTCACCCACACTTCAAAACCAGAATTTCCCCTCCAGTGCATTTGCATATTCTGCAAAACTCGGTGCTGGTGAAAAGTATAACCTTTCAGGCTTAAAAGACTTGAGCTTGTTTTTGAAAGCCCAACTCTCTTTTAGCTTCCAGCTGAAATGGGGCAGGCCAGTCCCTCAGCTGCAGTTAATCAGTGTGGCTCCACCAAAATCAACAAATCTGTGGTATTGAACACTAGTCTAAGAACTGACCCTATGTTATTTCCCAGCATACTGTCCTCAGCTGAGACTGCAGATATAATTATTTTGGTTCTGGCATCTGAAATATTTCATCAACAGTGAGTGAATTAGATTACTGCAGTAGAGTGCTGTAAACTCCAGTAATTTTTGATGTTTGCTAAAACAATACATATTCTATAGCTGAGTAAACATTTCTTTGGGGAACATAATGTAGGAATTTGTTCTCACTCCAGATGTAGACTGCATTTATAGAAACTTGCACTGTGGCTTTGATTTGAATTCACTCATCCTTTGGTCTGTGACAACTGAATGCCTGTAGACTCACAGCTGTATCAGTAGTGACATTCCAAACTTCTACAGTGCCTTTCTGTCTTTAGTCCCTTACCCCTATTCATGAACTAAGCCACAAAGATCACCCTGGGGTAAGAATTATTCTATTCATTTTACATATGGGGAATTTATGATGAAAAAGCTGAAGCCACTTGCCAATCTTGTGTGAGAAACCTGGAGTAAAGCTAGAGAGAAGAGCAATCAATACATAGGAAAAGTGCCAGTCTTACTGAACAGGAATAAATGTTTGCAGAATTCAAGCCACATTTTAAAAATGTTGTTAGACAACTATCATCCAATAAAATAGGAAAAAAAAAAAACCCAACAAAACACACAGACACACAAAAAAAAGAACACAAACCCCAAAACAAACAAACCCACACCCATGTCATTTTGTTGAATTATAACTAAATGCTGTGCATATTTATTTGAGAAGTTCTGGAGCTTTTTTCTCTCCAGGAAATCATCTTCCTAAGTTTTCAGCTTATATATATTGGAATTTCCTTCACGAGGGAAAAAGTATCCCTTACTGCATTCAGCAAAAAAACCAGCACAAGAAATAATGATTCTGGGTGGAACTTGCTGGCATTCATTAACAGTATTGGCTCTAATGTGGAATTGCAGGAAAAACAGAAGAGTGTTTCAATCCTGACTTCCCTGACAGCAAAGGTAGACAAGTTCTGAGCTATTTTCAGAATTCTGTTATCTGTTTTGACATGTTGAAGAACAACAAAAGCATGCTTCACCAATTGCTCCATGAGAAATAATATTTTGATGCTCAGATTGCATTTTCAAGTTAAACAGTGCAAAAGAATTGCATACAGATCTTTAAGAGAATACTACAGGTCGTACAGCTCAAGTCAGACAATGCTTTCAAAACAATGATTAAGTTGACAGTAAGACAAATAACTGCCCATGGCATTAATGACTGCAGCAGCAGGATGAAATGCTGAGGGACCAAACAACCCTTGACTCTGGCATGGCCCTGACTTCAGAGAGGAGTATGAGAGTATTTGAGAGTTGCCTCAGAAAGGACTACCCTGTCATTAACCATAGAGGTTTAGGCTCAGCCATTACAAGCATGGAAATGAAGATGCAAATCAGTAAGATTTTTCTCCTTCAGGAGAGGGGAAAAAGCCATTTCAAACCTCTTTAAAACAATGGACTTCATCATGCATTTTTAAGGAACTTTTGGTGGGGATGCAGTAGGTGCTTATATCCATGTTCTAACAGAACAGAAGAAAATGACCACATCATTTATTTAGGGAGCAATGAGGTGAAGCAAAACAGACTTTCTAACAACTAACTTGCTCTGCTATACATTAAGAAAACCCCTCTCTGGAGATCAGATTGAAGTAAAAAATCATTGAACATTTTAATTACTAGATAATATTCTCTCTTTAATATAGAGCTATCTCTTTTCCTTGCTGACGTTCCTTATTTCCAAAGGAAATATGAAGATTTATTGAAAAAGAGATTCTGATCTTGTACATTTTCATATTTCAGAGGTCAATTTGCATACTAATCACACTCTTCTTCCATATTCCACAATAGGATCAAGTTCATTGACAAAATACTGTATAAACTGACAAGGCACAACAGCTTCTGTTGAAAATACAAATACATGAGCACTGTCAAGTTGCAGCTCAAAGGAGAAGTTTCTTTCTGGCAATGTCAAGTTGCAAATATGATAGTCACAGGACTTCTGGAATTCATGGAGCAGACAGGATCCAGAAGTGGAAAAATTCATGAAGTGGAGAAGTAAAGATGCTAGACAACATTGCAAAATAGGGAATGGCACAGGGAGAAAAAGATGGAGAGAAACAAGGAGTGGACAGATGCATATTCTACAGAGAGATGAAATGAAGGAGAATGGGATCAGAAACAATTCTGATGCCAAGCACAGAAAAAAGCATTTCAGAAATAAAGGCTATTTTGTGGCTGCTAAATTTTGCTGTTAGGCAGATCGAAATAATTCACTGACACTGTCTGCTCCATAAATAACTACTTGCAAATGTGTCCTTTCATTTTATGTATTTATTTTTACTAGCTCTTCCATTGGTGATAAACACTGACTTTGCTGATGCTCTCTTCTGGGTGGAGGGGAAAAAAAAAGGAAAAAAAAAAAGAAAAGAAATAAAAGAAAATTCTTTATGCCTTCTTTAGGGATGAACAAAAAGACTAACTGCTCATAAAACACAAAAAAAGAAAGCATGGCAGGAGAATTCCTGCATGGCTGAAAATAAAACCTAAAATCACATCAAAATTGTTGGCCCAGAGTAATTTTCAGCAAACCACAACTGTTATTCCTCCTGCCAGCTAGGAACATAAAGAGACTTTATTAATGCATGATTTCTGCGTTTACCTCGTATTTCTAACTTGGAATAAATTAGAAACAGACTTAAAGGCCCCATTCCGCAGGATGAAGTAAACAAATGCATTTTACCATATATGCTTTTCAGAATTAATTAAATTCATGCAACATTCGTTCAACTTGCTCACAGCAGACCACTTTCATTCTGTACAACAGGCTCTAAGAAGAACAGACAATACAGGGGAGGCTGCACTTAACCTTCAAACTAAAGCAGTCCCGTCCAGTTCTGCCTTCTTCCCACCACTGCTGTGCCACTGCACTGAACAGCAAAGGAGCCAAGTAGATTTTTAGACAGTAAATGTAGGTGTCTGTGACTGCCACCTGAAAATATAACTCCTATTCAGCACTGTGTTGCCAGGCAAGAACACCGATATCCCAAAATTTGAAGCAAGAAGAAAGGTGGGAACTTCATCCTCCTTCCTACCAAAAGTGATGCAGTGAACAGAAGCAGCATGAGCCTTGGGATGCGGTGGCTCTGGAAGGCTGCACACAGCTGGTTCCATCTCATCCTTAAGTTTCCTCTCATGGCTTTCTCTCAGAAGGGCCAACCCAGGGATCATCAGACATATATGATATATTAACAACACCAAAACACTTGTTTAATAAAAAGACTTAAAAAGAACACTGGTGTTCTCAAATGCAAACCAGTCACGGTTTTTTTTGTTTGTATGTTTTTGGTGGTTTTGTTTGTCTGTTTTTTGGTTGGTTGGTTGGGGTTTTTTTGTGTGGAGGGGGTGGGTGTTGTGGTTTTTTTAAGGGGAACACCAAATTGTGCTCCAAATCCAATTCCATGGTTCTGAGGTTGAACAGACAAGAATGAAAGCTGGGTCAAGATTAGGTTGAAGCCTTTGCTTTAAAGAGAACCCAAAGAATCCCTGCACGAGTTCCTCAGGCCCCTTTTAGCAGCCTATAGATCCACTATGAGACAAGTGCTGCATGAAAGCATAGCTGAGAAATCAAACTACTTTAAAATAACACCTGAATTGTTTCTAAGCGTGAAAACAGCAGGTTATACTACATCAACTACATTTTTCCCAGCTCAGACTTTCAACACATATTTCTGTCAGAGACGAAATGATGATGCCAACCTCTCACTGCAATCAAAAGCAACCACTGCAGTTCATATGCACAGAACATCTAGCTATCAATCAGGTAAGTAACTTGAAAAAAATGTCACCATCAGAAAGGAGTTTAGATTAAACGTTTAGAAGTGAACTAGCAAATCATGACTGCACACACCATTCTGGTGTTTTTGCTGAACAGAATTTCAGTATTCCAAAAGACCCCCCAAAAGTCAATAAAACTGAACAAAACAATAAAAAAAAAATAAACTCATAATCTTACAGCTGGGCCAGCACCACTAAGGCTACATAATGTCTCTGGAACACTGTTTACTTACAAGAGAGGCTAAAAGCACCAGTGATGCTCAATCCTTTTCCCATTTGGTATGGCAGATACCTAAAATGTCTTGGTCTCTAACAACTGTAAATAAAAGAGTACTCTTTGTGGGAGATTAGGGACAAGCAATCAGAAGATATCGCGCTGTACGGGCAGACAGAACCCCTCCCTCAACACTTAGTTTTTTAGTGTCCCTGGTAAGGTAAGCAACATGTAACTTGTAATGTAAGCAGACACATATGATGTAGCAAACAGAGGTTTTATAACTCCATGTAATCAGTTAATAAAACGCCATTAGCCGTCCATGACAGTGGTGTCTGTGAGCTGGTGGCCAGAGCAGCCTGGGTGTGGCTGCCATTTTGTTCCTGAACCAGGTCACTACGCCTCAGCGGAGGCAGCAACTCTTACTTCAGCTATGCTTAAGAATTAGTTTAAACTCATAATTTCCACACTAATTTATAGTTTACCCTGGAACCTTAAGAATACATGCAATGAACAATATGTTGCTTTTATGGCAAATATTATTATGGGAAAAATGTATGGAAGAATTAATACTTCTGAGAAACAATTGCATTTGAAGTTAAATGCATAAGTAGTCCTTAGAAAATATATTTTCCAAGCATTTTTCATGGCAATTTTTACAGTCATATGGATGCTTTAGCAGCACAGGCACAGACTTCCATAAAGGAATTTTTAGTCATCAGATTTACCGTGTCTTCATTTCTGTTTCGTATCAGCTTTTAATATCAATGACATTAATCTGGCTGTATTGGTAAAAGACTGGGTTCATACTCTGGGGTGTCTCAGTGAGGGTTACTAATTTACTGGCAGCAATTTCTGTTCCAGAGGAGACACACAACACATAATAAACATTAAAAAAATGGAAATAAAATAAGACAAAACATTAAATCTTGAGTTGGTTCCTGTGTGACAAATATATTCATCGTTCTGAATGATTAAGGAATTGGATCATACATATGAATCTCTCATTTCCTAAGTGGAGTGACTGTTTAGGTCCCATGTATGCTGCATTTATGGATAAGGGTTGTACATCTTGTCCCTCCACACTGTGTCCAACCTGCTTTTTTCACAGATGGGGTTTCTAGCCGTCACGAAAATAAGATACATCCCAAACACAAAAGTAAACAGAGCATACAACTCCATCTATAAGCACAAATTGAAAGAGCAATAATCACCTGTTTAGTAGGCACATCTTAAGGTTACTGAATTCACGTGGTAAGCAAATAGTTTGAACAATCTTTCATTATCTTGTTGCACGCATCCCTCCTAGTCATCACCAACTCTGGCAGGCTCCTAAGAGGGTTTAACTCATCTGCCCATCACTATTGGAAGTACTGTGAAAGTCTAACGCCACTCATTCATTCCAATAAATACCAGCTCCTTTACATTTTGCAGGCAGCACTGTTAGTCCTGGAGGAAAGGAGATGGCTTCCTGCAGGTGTACATAACCTTTTGACAGCTATGTACATTAGAACAATCTGCTCAGCAATGCAATTATATTAGTGAAGGGCTGTCAATCCGAGAACATTTCTATAAACTACCTGGGGGCAAGAGGAGCAAGGGACTTTGGGTACAGATTCTGGCTCCTGGTCAGCACAGCACTTTAGCAAACCCCTGAGCTAAGCACTGAGGGTCTTTAAAGCCAGAGGACCATAAGCAAATCCTTAATTACAGAATTAAATATGTTCAGAATTGAGTCCAAACAGCTTAAGCTTGCACTAGATAAACACCATCAGCTGCCATTATATTGAGAGTTGTTAATGCTGAGATAACAGAAAAGTTTGGAGGATGTGCACAGAATCCATGTCTCCAGCAATAAGGAAGAGAGGCAGACCTGTGCTAAGGCTGAAGATCAGTTGTTCTTCTTCCTTTAAAACAAATTCAGCACTTTGGAATGTGGTACATCCTGGTTTTTTTTTATCCCATGAAGAAATAAAAACGAATGACCTCAAGATCACATGTAGTTTTGTATCTATAGTGTATATATATTATTTCTTTAAACATACAGAAGGACAAAAAAAACCCCCCATAAATCCATAAAAAGAGGAAAAGACATTTAGGATGCAAAGTACACTTGAAAACATGATTCTCTACGGCCAGGGAATTTTGTCTATGGCAACTTCTGCGAGCAAAGTGGATTTTAAATGTTTTAAGTAAATTCTAATGAAAGGCTCCTTTTCAACCCTACTTTGCTTTTAGCAGCACTATTTCTTCCTTATTAGCATTCAAGTTTATTAATTACCCATTGCATGCCTTAAAAGTATTTTTGGGAATTGATAATAGCAGCACATTCTGTGATGGAGGGTAGACTTTGTTGGCACTTAGGTACTTGAAATGTGTGAAGTGGTTTGAGGGTGAAGGAACTTGAGCCCTGGGTGAAAGTGTAAGTAGATTGCAGAATATCTGACAAGGGGGATTTAGAGACATGAGAGTGTAACAAGTGCACGCTAATACAGCTAAATGTCAAAACAGAAAGAAGAAACACTCTCAAAATGGCATATTTTTTTTAACTGCTTGAGACTTTAAGAATTCACATTTGATTGCTCATTAGAGCAATTATTATCATAGTTTCTTAAGCACATTATACTGCATCTTTGTGAGGTTTTTTACCCAAGCCATTCAACGCTCTTTGTTTCCTGTTGAAAAATAACATTTAAATTATTTAATAGAGAATTGGTGCAGTCTGGTGGCCAAAAGTTCAGAAAACCAAGCAGAACTTCTAATGAATAAATTTTGAAAGCAATTTGAAAATTGCAGGGCTTAAAGAACATCACAGGTCTCATCTGAGGAAAAAAAGAATCTCCTGAAAGAATACTGTTTATCATTTCAAACAGAAAAGGAAAAGGGAAAAGTGAAAAAGGATAAGGGAAAAGGGAAATCTGATATCTTTAAGTCTGAGCAAGTGGATGCGATGCTGTTAAGAACAGATTGCACAATTCCAGGAGCCCCAGCCTCAACCTTCAAAGCTCAAATGTTTCTTGTTGACAATTTTCATACATTAAAGAGGCCAAAAATTTAATGCACAAGAAATAGGCCCAGAAATCCACTTTTTGATGAGTATGTAAATGTCCTTCCCTCCTTCTTCATACATACTGATTATGCCATAAGGGCATTAAATCTGTAAGTCTCTAGCCTAGTTTTAAAAGATAATCAAGAATTTTGCCTATAAAAACCATGACACTAATGAATTACACACCCAGTTCTTCATGCCTTACATACAGACAAGTCAAAGAAAAGGTAAGGAACAAATTAAAGCAATCTGAGGATACTAACTTAAAGAAGATGGTCTCTATCTGTTTTCTCTCATGGATTTCTCATTAGTGATTTATCAATACCAATGAGGCCAGCACAGGTCCTTCATTTTACATGCAAAAATTAGCTCTCAAATTACTGGAAAGCTTCAAAATAGAAGAAACTTTTGCCATATGTTTATGTTTTTCTCCTAAAAATGCAGAATTACTTTTCCACAGAATTGTACTATCTTGAGTACTCCTCTGAAATTCAGCCACGGTGCTGAAATAGTTTTCCTAGTCAAGGAAAGGTTACAATTTCTCAAAAAATGGCATTCACACAGATGGCAAGAAATAAGACATTTGCTTTTAGACTCTTAGGTCTCCAGCTAAGTACAACACATTTGGATTCTCAAAGAGTAAGACATTCAGCTTTTCGTAATATTTTCCAAGGATGCATAAAACAGAGTAGTATTGTTATGCTATCTGTCAAGTCCTTTGCAATGAAAGAGTTCAGTGTTCCCTCTGTTGTACAAATCAAGATTACAACAAAAAATATTTTTTCACATTTATCTTCTTTGTGAATATGCATTTTTTCTTTTCGTGATCTTAGAGACTTTTAAGTTGCACAGGAATTAGAGGAAATTAAGTGCTATCTCCAGTCCTGTAAGTTGACACGCAGCCACATGCTGAGTATAAATTCAGTGGTGTATAATATCTTCCTAAGCCCTTATTCAGGGCTCAACAGGCCTGTATGGACACAGTTGTAGGCAGATTGGTAGTAGCTAAGGAATTCTTGCTTACAAATTCATATTTACATTGTTTCTTCCGTTTTTTTACTATGTTATCACTTTCACACTGGAAAACAAATCACCATCCTAATTAAGTTTAGAGATTGCAGTCACCCATTCTAGCACTGCCACTACTACACCCAGAATGACCCCATCACATTATTAGTAAAAGAATTAGGTGAACTCCTCAATGTAATTATTTGAAACCATTAATGTGAATAAAGCTTTTCTGTGTGCATTTGGTATGCAGGTCTGTTCATCCCTTTGCTGGTGACAAGATGAGACACGGATATGACGGACCCCCAGTTTGCACCACTCAATCATCAAATCCATCAAAGCCCCAAAACCTCCCCAGAACCCCAAAATTTTGGGGTAAAACATCCCCAAAAAACCCCAAGAGCCCCAAATTTGGGACCTCTCAAACCCCTGGGACTCCCATGTTTGAGCCATACCCTCAAAACCACTCCAGAACCCCCAAAAGTGGGAAGAAATCCCACTGAAATCACCCCAAACTCCTTAAATTTGGGGTTAAGCCACCCCCCCAATCATACCACAAGCCCCAAATTCTGGCTGAAAACCCCAAACCCTCCAAATCTGGAGGGAAAACATCCCAAAAGTACCCCAGAAACCCCCATATTTGGGAGGTTAAGACATCCAAAGAAAAATCCCAGAATCCCAAATTTGGACTCAAATCCCCTCCAAAATCAGCCTGGAACCCCCAAATTTGAGACCACCTAACACCCAGAACCCCCAAATTTGGACTGAATCACCCCAAACTCCTCCTGTCCCCCCTTTTGACAGCACTGAATCCCCACCCTTCCTTGTGTCTGTGTTTCTGCTTTGATGCCTGTGAAACAGCCATGGCATGAGTGTCAGCTTTTCATTTTGACTTTGCGTCTTCCAGGAATTGTTTATTTTTGCTGGTCTATTCATTGCTGGTAGCAGTGTTCCCTCAACTTTCCCCATTTGCCTCCCAGCCCTGCCCCAGTCTCCACAATCTAGGCACTGAGCACAGCGAATGGCAGTGAGGAACCCATCCATCATGGGACAGACAAGGCAGAAAACTCCGCTTTCTGAACTCTCAGGTTTGCGAAGAGTCTGTCACAAGAGGCTCTGCTGGCCCAATAGGTTTTCTCTTTGCTTGTAAAGGTGAGCTGTCCATCAAAAGCAGACACGTTCTGTGAGGTATTCACTTGTCTTGCATTACAACATGTAACCAAAAGTGTGTAGTCTATTTGCCATCTGTTGAAACCAGCTAGAGAGGTGTTTTTTTCTTTATCTCTTGTATAACCCATTCCTTATAACTCTGGGAGGGAGGGGGCAAGTGTCTTCTATTAAAACAGCTGTTAACACCAGGTGAGGCAGTGTTCTTTATCTCTTCCAGGACCCATCCTCCTTCCAGGGGATATCTGCTGTTAATGGGCCATCGAGGCTCACTGCATGACTGATACAATTACATCATTCCATTGGGAGATGCTCCACACAGCAGGAGGAGCCAACCATTCCCACCTGGATAAAACCTGAGAGTCCGAATACCAGGACAGTCTGTTTGCACTGGATTCCCAGAGGAAGATGGGACCCAACTCGCCATCACTGGACACTTCTACAGGATCATCTCTACTCCAACAGGACCACATCTGTCAGTCCAGGAGGACTTATTTGGACTGCTCCCAACACCCTGACCAACAAGGTGTCAGGTTGCATTCTGACTCTGTCAGGGTATCTAGAATTTTCTTTTGTTTGTTTGCTTGTGTTTTTTGTTTGGTTGGTTTGGGGGGGGTTTTGTTGGTTTTTTTTTGCTACATTTGTATTTTTAATATTCCTAGTAAACTGTTACTCCTTATTCCCATAGCTTTGCCTGAAAGCCCCTAATTGCAAAATTATAATGATTTGGAGAGAAGGGGTTTATATTCTCCATTCCAAAGGAATCTCCGACTTTCCCTGGCAAATACCTGTCTTCCCAAACCAAGGCATCCCTGAAGAGCACTGGCTCTGACCCCAGCTGCAAATAGCAAGGCATCTACATGCTCAAGCAGCTCTTTAGCTTGGCAATACACACAATCTGGGCAGCTGGCTTTGAAGGAATAAAGAAAACTTGCCTAGATAAAATCTGGCCTTTTCTTTCTTTACGCACAACAATAGCAGTTTTCACAATCAGCCGCCCTAAGTCAGGGCTTAAACCTTTGCAGTCACCAGCAAATCTTCCATTCCATTTCAACGGGAGCCGCAGCAGCCAGCAAAGCTACTGAAGCTTTTTACACTTTTCTTGACATTAACTTACGAATGCCACCAGAAACTGCATGTGTGTCTTTGAAAGGATGCTGCATCCCACTGCCCCCTCCCCATCCCATTGCCCACAGCACAGCCAGTTCCCACACAGAGCTCTGATACCGACCAGACACACAGCAGGAACTGGGTCAGAAACAGCCCCAGTTTGCTGTCTCCTTTGCCTCTGTGCACTCATTTCCTTTCCACAGCTCTTATATTCAAGCAAGGAATTGAAACTTCAGGTGACTCTGTCAAACCGTTAAAGGACTTGTCATGATATTGATTCAGTAATTCCTCCAGCTCCTGTTTTGGGTAAATGAGACAGACTCTCCACAGCTTCCCAACACAAACCCCAAACTCTTCCAATGCATAGTCTTTAAATTTCTGTAAAATGCACCACGATGTAGGTGCTGTTCATGCATGGGAAAGCCCTACAACCCATCTTGCTTGGAGGAACCTGTATTTTAAAACCAGGGAATAATCAAAAGTGGTTGTTGCCTTGTTATTGCTATGGGTTTTTTCGGGGTGGGTTTTTTTTGTGTGTGGTTTTTTTGTTGTTGTTGTTTTGTGGGGGTTTTTTTGTTGTTGTTGTTTTTTGTTGTTTTTGGTTTGGTTTGGTTTGGTTTTTGCTGGTACCTGGGTTTGCCTTCTGTATGATAGTATCAGCTGTAGAGAAAATCACAGCACCTACAAGGCACCTTTACTCTCCCTGGGCATGAATACACACTAATAGCTTAAAAACTCTCAGATCCTGGATAAACCTGAGCCCTTGGAGCATCCTTCTGTGCTCTTACCTATGGTCTATAATGTGGCTGAAATATGCCTCAAAGGAGGTACAACACCTCACCATAACAACACATTCATGCTGCTTTTAAAAGTGGATTTTGTCAATTTGGGAACAGGCCAGGGATGATGGGATGGTAAGCTCCTTCCCAGGGGCTGGAGCTGACCCAGGCTGTGCTTCTAGGGAATTTAGCTCTGCTACAACTGCACATCAAGAAATGGAAAATAACAAAAGCATATTTTAAAAATGAGGAAATGGTGGCATCTGCACCAACTGAAGTTCTCCACAATGGTGGCCTCAGTTAACAGTCCAAAGGATGGTCACATACAGAGATACAGGATCTGTCAGCCCACAAAGCAGGTTTAAAATGCCTGGGGATGCCCAAAACCACACATTTGAACCCAGCAGGGCTGCCTCATGCCTTCAGCTCTCCAGGAAAAGCAAACTGCACAGGGTGTGTTTTAGGGCATGGAGTCTCATCTCATTCCTTTGGCCCTGCATGCTCTACCTAGGAGCAATGCTGATTCCTTTTCTCCTGGGTAATTCAAACAAAGATGGAAAAATTGTGAAAAGATGACAGGGATGTGGGGAGTACACACCTGTTATTACCAAACTCCATTTAGCAGTAAAGAGATGAGTAAATCTGAAGGTTTTATGCACCTTTAAAGCCAACCCTGGTGTCCTCCATAAGCCAACAGTGATCTTTTAAACACAGTTACAACATACCTACACATCACCTCTCTGTTGATTCATCTGAATCGTTAATGTCATAATGAAGAAAACAGCCCTACTTCCTAGGTAATTGCTGTACATCTATTAAAATTAATTAAGTCTCTATTGAAAGGGCTTGTTTGTTCCATATCCATCCTGCTAATGTGCATATTTTCCTTCATTATATCTGGTAAACTGGTGAGCCTGCTATGTCAGGGAAATCAATAATTAAAGAGCTTTACAGTAATTACTCCAATAACACACATTCTTGCCACTTAAAACACAAATTAAATCCACTAAATTAAAATTTACACTGTCAACAGACAAAGATGGGTAAGTCAAGCACTAGCCCTCAAAGAGTTTCAATGCTGCTCAGAAAGTCATTACACTAAGCAACAAGTCTCCAGAATATTTTACAGAGTATTCTATTTGCTCATTGGTGTTTATTGTCAGTGTGTTTCAAGATATGAGATGTGAGTCAATAACAAAACCATAGCAAGCAAGGAAAAGACCATGCTTTTCTCATGCAGCACAAACAAATTATTGTCATTTGCAAGCGAATTCAGTGTAACTGACCTCCCTGCATCTGATCCTGTATTTACAGCAAATGCCAACACGGACACATTTACAATATGGATACAATTTTAAAAGATATACATACAAATAAATACTTCCATGTGTTTATTTATAATTGTATATTCACTGTTATGGTAACATGCATGTCCAGATGCATAAGGTAACAGGCATTTTTCTTATTTTGGGAGGGTCCTTTTAAAATTAACTGAATACAGGTAATTTCAGTATTTTATAATCCAAAAATTAGTATTTTGGTGCATTCTAAAAAACCCCAACATGTACAAACAAGTGTAGATGGGGCAGGCATGTAGATTACATTTTTACATCAATTACATTTAATGCTTAAATTGCAATAGCTAATTTCATATTATTAATCCCTTAAGTACAGGGGAGACTGATGACAAACTCTTAATAACATGGGTTCATGGATATGAGAGTTGCACAGCTAAAATAAGAGAGCCTGTCCTCTCACACCCACCCCAGCTGCTTCCCCACTCTTGAGTCACTTTCACCCTGACACCATCTCATTGTAAAAATGATTTGGGATCAGAGGGCTCGTTTTCCTCTTCATCATGGCCATGCACCATTTCCCCAAGGCTGGAGTAAGGATGGAATCACCATCCCTACAAGCGATCAAAAGGCATGTGGATGTGGAATTTGGGGAGATGGTTCAGTGGTGAACACTATGGTGCTGGATCAATGATCTTAGAGGCCTTTTCTACCCTTAAGGGTTCTATGAGGATGGGACAGGAGCCAGGAATAAGTGTCAAACTACTGCTTTGCTGGGTGGCAGAGAAAGAAATCATGACCTGACAATCATAAAACTGAGATATATGGAAGTCTTGCTGAAGGACCAGCTCCAGCATTATATTTTCCTTTAGGGCAAATTCTCTATCAAGGCAGTAATTTGAATGGCTTAGGCGTATCTACTGAGGCACAAACATTTCTTATTTTAGGTTCTTATTTTAGAATATTTTCATCTTACCTACCTCAGGAGGAATGGGTTGGTTTTTTTTTTTTCTAGAAGGGAAAAAAATAAGCAATCCTAACCCCACCTGAAGTCACGGCATAGGCAAAAATCCTGAAATAACTTTAAAAAAATAGGAAATAATCTGACCTGAATATGCTATATTCAAAACTAGACTAATTTTAAGTATCACTTCTTCATAGTTTGTAATAGTTTGTCTGTGCCCTCAGGTGGAATCAACCAGCAAATCCCAATTTTCCAATTGCGCTGCAGTATGCATTAATATGATCTCAATTTTCCTATTATCATATTCACAGAGCAATTTTTTAAATTAGACATCATCAGTCAGGCTTGAGTGATGTAGCAGTGACTTTGAGGTCCCTGTTTGAAGCCATGTTCCACTATGGGAAGCTTTGTGATGTGCTCCTACAACAAAACGGAGATCAGGCCCACAGAGTTATTTAGACTTTTCTCTCATTTATTGAAAAGATGAGATTCTCCTGTATTTTATTGTTGTTGTTCAGCTAAGCCACTGATATTCACTCATCACTGAGATAATCACTTGACATTTCACAAAATATCACAGTATTCTTCCTTAAAAAACAAGCCTTAGGTAAAGGAAATGGATTTACTAGAGCAGTGTCACTGAAAGACTAAAAGCTTCAGCTCGTGCACCTTTTTGGGAGGCAACCCCAACTCCTTCTAGTCTTACTGACACGACTCCTGATCTTCTTGACTGAGCTTTCACCACCCATGACTGAGTTAATTTCAAGGCTGCTGGTTTACACAGGCACATATAGGATTATTTTAGATGTTGACATGAAAAAGCTTTAGGTGAGGTCGAGTGGGACACAGAGGGAGCAGGCAGAGCTGCTGTCTTCTCAAAGAACCATAAAACAGTTTGGGTTGAAACGGATCTTCAAGACCATCTTGTCCAATCTTCTTGCCATGGACAAGGACACATTCCACTAGACCTGAGTTCTGAGTTCTGAGTTCCACCCAATCCAGCCTTGAACATTTCCAGGGATGGGGGGAACACACAACTTCTCTGAGCAACCTGTGCCAGAGCCTCAGCACCCTCCAATATGGGATTTTCTTATAATATCCAAACCAAAACCGCTGTCTTTCAGAGTTTGAAGCCATCTTGTCTCTACCCCTACCTTGCCTATCCTCTGTGCTTGTTTTCACTCTGTGTTGGGCTGCTGCTCACACTTCAGGAGTGTGTTTTGACAACAGGTAAGCGATTGCATGGAAGAGCCTGAGCAGGATCTCTGCTCTCACTGAACCTGAAGGCAGTGCTCTGCATCGGGGTGAGTGAACTCGAGATGAGGGCATTCCACATGCTCAGTGCACTTTCAGTATCACACGGGTCAGGAAAGGCTAAGAGGTGTGGAAGTTACCGGAGAGGGAGCAAAGTGTAATCACAGGGAGAAAGGGGGAAAATAAACCCACAGCAGCAAAAAGATCAGCTGTGAAAAAAACTGCATCTACTCATGCTTAACATAGCTATCACACAGAGCACGGCTCCTGTATTTTTTATAATACACTTTTTTTTCTCTGCTTTGTAAGCTTCTATTTATATTTAACAAGATCTTTTATTCACCCTCTCTGCACCCAAATAATAAAAATAAAAAAATCAGAAAGTAAGCCCCACTGGGACTCTAAGCTAACACTTCTACACTTCTGATGGTGGCATAAAGAGACCAGCACCATCATGATCTCTTGACCTACATAGGAAGCTCTGCTTTTGTGCTGAGGCAGCATAGAAAAAGAGATAAAAATGCTTTTTCCCTTGAAACAGCTGTGAAATAATGCAGACTCTGCTGTGTGCTAAGTGTACAGCTACCGCTGCTCTGGCAAACACTGGAGTGCTTTTCCCTCATGCTGTGGTGGTGCAGAACGGTTTTATTAGGTTTTTATAAGAAGTTTATGTTATGGTTCATTTCACTGTATCCCCAATTCTGTATCCCTTTTGTGTTGTCTGTATAATAAGGTGTTTTGTGTCAGTCCTCCCACCCCCCTTGCTCTGGGGCAACCTGTCTCTCCAGGAGCCCTCCCAAGTTGCGAAATCTCAGGGAGAGGGTTTCAGGTGACAGGCCCCCTAGGGGGAATTCCTTTAGCTTTGGATTTTAGTGGTCCAAGGCTTGGGGGTGGGCACACCTTGTTACCCCCTGAATTCCCTGATTTGTTGTCTTACAGTATCCTCCCTAGAACCCCTCCCCCGCATATAGGGGGCAGGAGGGAGGAAAAATCTCTCTCAGCATCTCTCTCTCAAGCCCTCAGCGTCTCAACTCTGGAGCTAATAAACATCTTTTAACCTGCTAAGCTGAGAGCCAGCCTTTTCTCTTCTGCTGCTGTTGCTGTCACACTTTTGGGGTTCAGCTGCTAAGCCAAGAAGTCGAAACAAACTGGGACCTTCTATGCCTGGGTTGACCCGAGCTAGCCAGAGGTCATCTCCCGCCCGGTGCGGGACAGAACCAGACACACCATGCATTGCTTCAGGAAATAAAAACTTAAAAATCCAAGAAAAGACTTGAAATAGAGATGAAGTTGATTTTTTTTTCTGCCTTTTCAGTTTTGATGCTAGATATGTGTTTGACATCTCCCTTGAATACATCTGTGTTCCTCTAATTCATTATTCTCACCTAGATTTTAAACTAGGTGAATATTATTAATTAAGTGGATGTGGCAGCAGCTTCTGAACTAATGCCCTGCTCGCATTACATCTGGGAAATGGTATTGTATCAGCCTTCAAAAAATATAAATAAGTGTGTGAGATTTCTAAGTTGTGAATTATCCTTGCCTACTAAATTAAAAACAGATAAATGAAGTGTACCCTTTTCATCATATTAATGCAAAACTGAAAAAAGGAAAAAAAAATACTGCCATGCTGCAATTAGTTGCATGATTTTCAAAATAAAGCCATCCTTCCTGGACATCTGATATTTCTGTCACATCGTGATACTCGTAAGCTGTTATTTTGGGTCATGCTCTCCCCAGACTGGTATCTCCTCTGCCCTCCTCTGCTGCTTCGCTGCATTCTTCAGTATGGTCATTACTTTAGGGGGGTGAGATATCAATTTTAATAATTTTAAGTTAGATTTCTGGCAGGAACCAATAAAGACAACATTGTATCTCATTAGCTCATTAGCTAATTATCACAGAGCTGATAATAAACATACGTTTGTCAGCCCATTTCCCCACTTTGTACTGAAGTCTCAACCACTATCATTGAATGCTGGGGGCTACAGTGCACCTCCTCTTTTTGGCTGAAAATAACTTTTTCTAGCTGTTTCTAAAAATACTATGAAAGCTATACCAAAAATGACTGTGCCTTGAAATACGAAGCGTAGTGGTGAATGTGAAGCTTCTTATAAAAAAAAAAAAAAAGACCAGATTTTCTGTGATCTTATTTAGGTTATGGACTTTGCAAGTGCCAAATCAAATGCCAAATATAAATATTTATTAAACATTGTGATGATGCTGCAAGACATAATAAATACAAATACCTGACATGACATGTTCTCAGTTTTTGCATTGGTAAAGAAAAAATTCATTTTTTAAATTCCATCATGTTGCTTATTTCAGTTGCAAAAAAGGAGAAGAATAATGGGTGTTCACAGAGACACACTAAATTTATACATTTTCAGATCCTTGGCTGCTGGTTAGGGCAAGTTCCCAATAAAGGGAATTTGTGGGGTGATAGCCTCCCCAGCAACAACGTACAGCTGTAAAGACCAATGAAAGAAATTCTTTTGTTCAATCCAGTTCTGAAAAGTAACAGTTATAAAAAATACAACCTTGCTTTTTTGCATTATTAAGTGGTCCCTCCAAGCAGTGAGATGGAGCTGTAATTTTTGCTAATTAATGTATCATTATTACCCTATGCATACTGCTCAAAGAAGCTTGAGAATGTTAAGGTCTCCGAAGAGAATCCCTTGCTCCTTCTGCCTACTTATTTTTTATATCTGCCTACATCATGCCTTTTATATCACCAGTAAACACCCAGGATTCACTCAGTCCTAGGGAGCAGCAGGCTTACACTGACTATGCAATTTTTATAATTGTGTGAATATTTGGGTAATAGAGTTTGTCTGAAGTCAAATTAGAAATCTGGGAAATGATATGACATGCAATCATTTTCAGGGTCTGATAGCTTAATAGTAAGGACCCATTTTAATGTTATGCTAAATCCATAATCTCAAAAATTAAATACATTGAAATGCATACCTCTTCTATTATATTTAGTTAGTAACTTGCTAATATTATTCATCTATTCCAGTATTTTCCTAAAATTCTCTACTTGGAACAGGATATAATTTTATGATTGAAAAATCAGCAGAAATAAAATGAGCATCTGTTAACCTCAGAAATCACAGGCCACATGCAACTACAAATGTATAAAGCACTCATTTTTCAAAAACTGTGGGTTTTTTCTCTGCTCTCCATTTGTTGAAATCCAAGTTTGGATACACCAAGATGCTGCCAATTAATCTCAAACACACAGCAGAATGATCACTTGGCTCTAAGCAAATTGTTCATATTGCACATTACATCCCCACTCATATGCACTTTACAGCTTTACATTTGGATGTAGCCAATGACCTCCTCAGTAGTGTTAACTGCTCTGATATTTATAACTCCAGATCAAGCAGGATGGGCTGCAGTGAGAACCCACAGAACCACCGGGCTTCATGCTCCTACTCTCAAAATCTCTGCCAAGAATATTACTCCCAAATGCTGACTATTGAAGGATTATCCATTGTCAGAGCCACTGCCATGTAAGTCATCCTAAAATAACTACTTGCCTCTCATTTTAAAGAGTGATTACCAAAAAAAAAAAAAAAAAAAAAAAAAAAAAAAAAAAAAAAAAAAAAAAAAAAAAAAAAAAAAAAATTGCTGATGAGAAACTAAAATACAATGTGGAAAATGGGTCCACAAAAGGGGGGGGTGGGGAGATAGATCTGTCAGGAGAGCAGCTGGGAGAAGGCGGCTGGTCCTGCTCTGCATAAGGGTAAGCACTCCATGGGTAAATGTAAACTGGGAGAGGAGAAAACAGAGTGGTATCTCTAAATCTGGATGAAAAACATGAGGCTGGAGAACAAGACTAGGATTCTGTGTGGGTACAAAAACCATGAAGAGAGTTGGGAGCCTCACTAGCAAAGACTTTGCTTCACTGGGCATCAGGAAGGACAGGGGGACAGGAATCCTTAGGGGGCACCAAAAATAACCAGGTTAGGGGAGTGGGCAGTTTCTCCTACAGGAGAAGGAGTCATGGTGGCATCTGGCTATACTGAGTTCCAGCAAACATCCCAAAAAACCTCCGTGGTGCCTCTCAGGAACAGCAGCTTCTGCCACCAACTCCTCTCAGCCAAGGACACGGGGCCCTGATGAGTGACAAAAGACATCAAGTGGATACCTCATCACAATTTCTTCCTCTAAAATCACAGGCAGCTGCAATTCAAGACCTACACAAAAGAACATCAGGAAGGCTCTCCCTGTTAGGAAGATAAGAAATACATGAAATAAATAGCTCATAAAACCTCCCTCCTCCATATGCAGATATGACAACCCAGAACACCAGCACACAGAACAAGAGGACTCACATTTCCTAATTTATGACTATTCTGCAACCAGAAAAAAATTGTTTCTTTTAACACTTAGTGCCATTTTAATGTTCTTTACTAGGAGTCTTCTGAATGCCATAATTATGGGGCACATGCAATGTCACATTCTTTGTACCAGCTCTCAGAGGATGGGGATTGAAATTGAACCTCTTTGAGATCATCATGCTTTTTTTTCAATGCATGTAACTTTTCTAATATGAACTTACATGTAAGTTCTGTAGCACAAAATTCCATCAGGCTCACAACTAATGCTTTTTCCTTCTGGACTAAATGGTCGGAATGAGCTGCTTTGAAAACTGTCACCGTGACATAAAACACGCTATCTGCCTCTTCCTCCACTGCCAGTAGGCAATATTATTTCATAAACAATCTAGTTCGGGATGATTTTGCCCACAGTTAGGGGAGGGGAAAAAAAGAAGCTACAAAGCCGAAAGGTAATCTTTAAAACATGCATTTTAAGCATCCCATAAGGTCTAACCATAAGCACAATGTCACATAAAAATAAATGGGAATATTTCCACACTACAAATTAATTAGCTGGTGGAAACAGAGGAGAAACAGTGACAGAACAGTTATGGCATCTTGCTAGACATGCAGAGAATTTTTTCCAGACTCTTGGCTGAAATTCCTCCCACTGACATAGCTGGAATAGGCAAACATGTCCATGGCCGCATGGAAATAGTAGCTTAACTCTGTGAGATGATATAATGGCGCCCCAGAGGCTTTGACCTTGATCATCAATGCCTTCAGGGACCATTTATATTGCAGACAGCATTCATCCTCATATAAGAAAAATAATTTTATGCCAATTAAACGCCTCTCTGAAAGAAACTGCCTTGCATATAAGCTCCATTATTTATGAAAAAATATTATCCTGAGAACAGAGTAAACACAAACCAGCCATGAAGCACCAACAACTCCAATACCTTAGGAAAGGAACTTATCATCATCTCCAGATGATCATGTCCTAACATGGAACCAGAGCAAGCAGAGTGCAGCATACGTGCTGCACTTGTTGCAAACATGGAAAACAGACAGCCTAGCATCAGCAGCTCAGAAATCACTGATAGAAGCAGAGAAATGCTGCAGGAGCATATTGACTTGCTAGAAGAGCTGAAACAGCACATATGCTGCACAGAGAGCAAACCGCTGAAAAGAAGCACACAGAAGCGAGCACCGTGCGTGCTCTTCTCGCAGAGAGCAACTCCTTCCACTTGACAGCTTCTAACAGGGAAACAGAGCAAGCAGGGTGCAGCATACGTGCCGCACTTGTTGCAAACATGGAAAACAGACAGCCTAGCATCAGCAGCTCAGAAATCACTGATAGAAGCAGAGAAATGCTGCAGGAGCATATTGGCTGGCTAGAAGAGGTGAAACAGCACATAGGCTGCGCAGAGAGCAAAGCGCTGAAAAGAAGCACACAGAAGCGAGCACAGTGCGTGCTCTTCTCGCAGAGAGCAACTTGTTCCACTTTCCAGCTTCTAACAGGGAAACAGAGCAAGCAGGGTGCAGCATACGTGCTGCACTTGTTGCAAACATGGAAAACAGACAGCCTAGCATCAGCAGCTCAGAAATCACTGATAGAAGCAGAGAAATGCTAGGAGCATATTGGCTGGCTAGAAGAGGTGAAACAGCACATAGGCTGCGCAGAGAGCAAAGCGCTGAAAAGAAGCACACAGAAGCGAGCACGGTGCGTGCTCTTCTCGCAGAGAACAACTTGGCCCACTTTCCACCTTCTAACAGGGAAACACAGCAAGCAGGGTGCAGCATACGTGCTGCACTTGTTGCAAACATGGAAAACAGACAGCCTAGCATCAGCAGCTCAGAAATCACTGATAGAAGCAGAGAAATGCTAGGAGCATATTGGCTGGCTAGAAGAGCTGAAACAGCACATAGGCTGCGCAGAGAGCAAACCGCTGAAAAGAAGCACACAGAAGCGAGCACGGTGCGTGCTCTTCTCGCAGAGAACAACTTGGCCCACTTTCCAGCTTCTAACATGGAAACAGAGCAAGCAGGGTGCAGCATACGTGCTGCACTTGTTGCAAACATGGAAAACAGACAGCCTAGCATCAGCAGCTCAGAAATCACTGATAGAAGCAGAGAAATGCTGCAGGAGCATATTGGCTGGCTAGAAGCGGTGAAACAGCACATAGGCTGCACAGAGAGCAAAGCGTTGAAAAGAAGCACACACAAGCCGGCACGGTGCGTGCTCTCCTCTCCAAGAACAACTTGGCCCACTTCACAGCTTCTAACAGGGAAACAGAGCAAGCAGAGTGCAGCATACGTGCTGCACTTGTTGCAAACATGGAAAACAGACAGCCTAGCATCAGCAGCTCAGAAATCACTGATAGAAGCAGAGAAATGCTGCAGGAGCATATTGGCTGGCTAGAAGAGCTGAAACAGCACATATGCTGCACAGAGAGCAAAGCGCTGCAAAGAAGCACACACAAGCCGGCACGGTGCGTGCTCTCCTCGCCGAGAAAAACTTGGCCCACTTTCCAGCTTCTAACAGGGAAACAGAGCAAGCAGAGTGCAGCATACGTGCTGCACTTGTTGCAAACATGGAAAACAGACAGCCTAGCATCAGCAGCTCAGAAATCACTGATAGAAGCAGAGAAATGCTAGGAGCATATTGGCTGGCTAGAAGAGCTGAAACAGCACATATGCTGCGCAGAGATCAAACCGCTGAAAAGAAGCACACAGAAGCGAGCACAGTGCGTACTCTTCTCGCAGAGAGCAACTTGTTCCACTTTCCAGCTTCTAACAGGGAAACAGAGCAAGCAGGGTGGAGCATACGTGCTGCACTTGTTGCAAACATGGAAAACAGACAGCCTAGCATCAGTAGCTCAGAAATCCCTGATAGAAGCAGAGAAATGCTAGGAGCATATTGGCTGGCTAGAAGAGCTGAAACAGCACATATGCTGCGCAGAGAGAAAAGCGCTGCGAAGTAGCACACAGAAGCGAGCACCGTGCGTGCTCTTCTCGCAGAGAACGACTTGGCCCACTTTACAGCTTCTAACAGGGAAACAGAGCAAGCAGGGTGCAGCATACGTGCTGCACTTGTTGCAAACATGGAAAACAGACAGCCTAGCATCAGCAGCTCAGAAATCACTGATAGAAGCAGAGAAATGCTAGGAGCATATTGGCTGGCTAGAAGAGGTGAAACAGCACATATGCTGCACAGAGAGCAAAGCGCTGCGAAGAAGCACACAGAAGCGAGCACCGCGCGTGCTCTTCTCGCAGAGAACAACTTGGCCCACTTTCCAGCTTCTAACAGGGAAACAGAGCAAGCAGAGTGCAGCATACGTGCTGCACTTGTTGCAAACATGGAAAACAGACAGCCTAGCATCAGCAGCTCAGAAATCACTGATAGAAGCAGAGAAATGCTGCAGGAGCATATTGGCTGGCTAGAAGAGCTGAAACAGCACATATGCTGCACAGAGAGCAAACTGCTGAAAAGAAGCACACAGAAGCGAGCACCGTGCGTGCTCTTCTCGCAGAGAGCAACTCGTTCCACTTGACAGCTTCTAACAGGGAAACAGAGCAAGCAGGGTGCAGCATACGTGCTGCACTTGTTGCAAACATGGAAAACAGACAGCCTAGCATCAGCAGCTCAGAAATCACTGCTAGAAGCAGAGAAATGCTGCAGGAGCATATTGGCTGGCTAGAAGAGCTGAAACAGCACATATGCTGCACAGAGAGCAAACCGCTGAAAAGAAGCACACAGAAGCGAGCACCGTGCGTGCTCTTCTCGCAGAGAGCAACTCGTTCCACTTAACAGCTTTTAACAGGGAAACAGAGCAAGCAGGGTGCAGCATACGTGCTGCACTTGTTGCAAACATGGAAAACAGACAGCCTAGCATCAGCAGCTCAGAAATCACTGCTAGAAGCAGAGAAATGCTGCAGGAGCATATTGGCTGGCTAGAAGAGCTGAAACAGCACATATGCTGCACAGAGAGCAAACCGCTGAAAAGAAGCACACAGAAGCGAGCACCGTGCGTGCTCTTCTCGCAGAGAGCAACTCGTTCCACTTGACAGCTTCTAACAGGGAAACAGAGCAAGCAGGGTGCAGCATACGTGCTGCACTTGTTGCAAACATGGAAAACAGACAGCCTAGCATCAGCAGCTCAGAAATCACTGATAGAAGCAGAGAAATGCTGCAGGAGCATATTGGCTGGCTAGAAGAGCTGAAACAGCACATATGCTGCACAGAGAGCAAACCGCTGAAAAGAAGCACACAGAAGCGAGCACCGTGCGTGCTCTTCTCGCAGAGAGCAACTCGTTCCACTTGACAGCTTCTAACAGGGAAACAGAGCAAGCAGGGTGCAGCATACGTGCTGCACTTGTTCCAAACATGGAAAACAGACAGCCTAGCATCAGCAGCTCAGAAATCACTGATAGAAGCAGAGAAATGCTGCAGGAGCATATTGGCTGGCTAGAAGAGGTGAAACAGCACATATGCTGCACAGAGAGCAAACCGCTGAAAAGAAGCACACAGAAGCGAGCACCGTGCGTGCTCTTCTCGCAGAGAGCAACTCGTTCCACTTGACAGCTTCTAACAGGGAAACAGCAAGCAGGGTGCAGCATACGTGCTGCACTTGTTGCAAACATGGAAAACAGACAGCCTAGCATCAGCAGCTCAGAAATCACTGATAGAAGCAGAGAAATGCTGCAGGAGCATATTGGCTGGCTAGAAGAGGTGAAACAGCACATATGCTGCACAGAGAGCAAACCGCTGAAAAGAAGCACACAGAAGCGAGCACCGTGCGTGCTCTTCTCGCAGAGAGCAACTCCTTCCACTTGACAGCTTCTAACAGGGAAACAGAGCAAGCAGGGTGCAGCATACGTGCTGCACTTGTTGCAAACATGGAAAACAGACAGCCTAGCATCAGCAGCTCAGAAATCACTGATAGAAGCAGAGAAATGCTGCAGGAGCATATTGGCTGGCTAGAAGAGGTGAAACAGCACATATGCTGCACAGAGAGCAAACCGCTGAAAAGAAGCACACAGAAGCGAGCACCGTGTGTGCTCTTCTCGCAGAGAGCAACTCCTTCCACTTGACAGCTTCTAACAGGGAAACAGAGCAAGCAGGGTGCAGCATACGTGCTGCACTTGTTGCAAACATGGAAAACAGACAGCCTAGCATCAGCAGCTCAGAAATCACTGATAGAAGCAGAGAAATGCTGCAGGAGCATATTGGCTGGCTAGAAGAGCTGAAACAGCACATATGCTGCACAGAGAGCAAACCGCTGAAAAGAAGCACACAGAAGCGAGCACCGTGCGTGCTCTTCTCGCAGAGAGCAACTCCTTCCACTTGACAGCTTCTAACAGGGAAACAGAGCAAGCAGGGTGCAGCATACGTGCTGCACTTGTTGCAAACATGGAAAACAGACAGCCTAGCATCAGCAGCTCAGAAATCACTGCTAGAAGCAGAGAAATGCTGCAGGAGCATATTGGCTGGCTAGAAGAGGTGAAACAGCACATATGCTGCACAGAGAGCAAACCGCTGAAAAGAAGCACACAGAAGCGAGCACCGTGCGTGCTCTTCTCGCAGAGAGCAACTCGTTCCACTTGACAGCTTCTAACAGGGAAACAGAGCAAGCAGGGTGCAGCATACGTGCTGCACTTGTTGCAAACATGGAAAACAGACAGCCTAGCATCAGCAGCTCAGAAATCACTGCTAGAAGCAGAGAAATGCTGCAGGAGCATATTGGCTGGCTAGAAGAGCTGAAACAGCACATATGCTGCACAGAGAGCAAACCGCTGAAAAGAAGCACACAGAAGCGAGCACCGTGCGTGCTCTTCTCGCAGAGAGCAACTCCTTCCACTTGACAGCTTCTAACAGGGAAACAGAGCAAGCAGGGTGCAGCATACGTGCTGCACTTGTTGCAAACATGGAAAACAGACAGCCTAGCATCAGCAGCTCAGAAATCACTGCTAGAAGCAGAGAAATGCTGCAGGAGCATATTGGCTGGCTAGAAGAGCTGAAACAGCACATATGCTGCACAGAGAGCAAACCGCTGAAAAGAAGCACACAGAAGCGAGCACCGTGCGTGCTCTTCTCGCAGAGAGCAACTCCTTCCACTTGACAGCTTCTAACAGGGAAACAGAGCAAGCAGGGTGCAGCATACGTGCTGCACTTGTTGCAAACATGGAAAACAGACAGCCTAGCATCAGCAGCTCAGAAATCACTGCTAGAAGCAGAGAAATGCTGCAGGAGCATATTGGCTGGCTAGAAGAGCTGAAACAGCACATATGCTGCACAGAGAGCAAACCGCTGAAAAGAAGCACACAGAAGCGAGCACCGTGCGTGCTCTTCTCGCAGAGAGCAACTCCTTCCACTTGACAGCTTCTAACAGGGAAACAGAGCAAGCAGGGTGGAGCATACGTGCTGCACTTGTTGCAAACATGGAAAACAGACAGCCTAGCATCAGTAGCTCAGAAATCCCTGATAGAAGCAGAGAAATGCTAGGAGCATATTGGCTGGCTAGAAGAGCTGAAACAGCACATATGCTGCGCAGAGAGAAAAGCGCTGCGAAGTAGCACACAGAAGCGAGCACCGTGCGTGCTCTTCTCGCAGAGAACGACTTGGCCCACTTTACAGCTTCTAACAGGGAAACAGAGCAAGCAGGGTGCAGCATACGTGCTGCACTTGTTGCAAACATGGAAAACAGACAGCCTAGCATCAGCAGCTCAGAAATCACTGATAGAAGCAGAGAAATGCTAGGAGCATATTGGCTGGCTAGAAGAGGTGAAACAGCACATATGCTGCACAGAGAGCAAAGCGCTGCGAAGAAGCACACAGAAGCGAGCACCGCGCGTGCTCTTCTCGCAGAGAACAACTTGGCCCACTTTCCAGCTTCTAACAGGGAAACAGAGCAAGCAGAGTGCAGCATACGTGCTGCACTTGTTGCAAACATGGAAAACAGACAGCCTAGCATCAGCAGCTCAGAAATCACTGATAGAAGCAGAGAAATGCTGCAGGAGCATATTGGCTGGCTAGAAGAGCTGAAACAGCACATATGCTGCACAGAGAGCAAACTGCTGAAAAGAAGCACACAGAAGCGAGCACCGTGCGTGCTCTTCTCGCAGAGAGCAACTCGTTCCACTTGACAGCTTCTAACAGGGAAACAGAGCAAGCAGGGTGCAGCATACGTGCTGCACTTGTTGCAAACATGGAAAACAGACAGCCTAGCATCAGCAGCTCAGAAATCACTGATAGAAGCAGAGAAATGCTGCAGGAGCATATTGGCTGGCTAGAAGAGCTGAAACAGCACATATGCTGCACAGAGAGCAAACCGCTGAAAAGAAGCACACAGAAGCGAGCACCGTGCGTGCTCTTCTCGCAGAGAGCAACTCGTTCCACTTGTCAGCTTTTAACAGGGAAACGGAGCAAGCAGGGTGCAGCATACGTGCTGCACTTGTTGCAAACATGGAAAACAGACAGCCTAGCATCAGCAGCTCAGAAATCACTGCTAGAAGCAGAGAAATGCTGCAGGAGCATATTGGCTGGCTAGAAGAGCTGAAACAGCACATATGCTGCACAGAGAGCAAACCGCTGAAAAGAAGCACACAGAAGCGAGCACCGTGCGTGCTCTTCTCGCAGAGAGCAACTCGTTCCACTTGACAGCTTCTAACAGGGAAACAGAGCAAGCAGGGTGCAGCATACGTGCTGCACTTGTTGCAAACATGGAAAACAGACAGCCTAGCATCAGCAGCTCAGAAATCACTGATAGAAGCAGAGAAATGCTGCAGGAGCATATTGGCTGGCTAGAAGAGGTGAAACAGCACATATGCTGCACAGAGAGCAAACCGCTGAAAAGAAGCACACAGAAGCGAGCACCGTGCGTGCTCTTCTCGCAGAGAGCAACTCGTTCCACTTGACAGCTTCTAACAGGGAAACAGCAAGCAGGGTGCAGCATACGTGCTGCACTTGTTGCAAACATGGAAAACAGACAGCCTAGCATCAGCAGCTCAGAAATCACTGATAGAAGCAGAGAAATGCTGCAGGAGCATATTGGCTGGCTAGAAGAGGTGAAACAGCACATATGCTGCACAGAGAGCAAACCGCTGAAAAGAAGCACACAGAAGCGAGCACCGTGCGTGCTCTTCTCGCAGAGAGCAACTCCTTCCACTTGACAGCTTCTAACAGGGAAACAGAGCAAGCAGGGTGCAGCATACGTGCTGCACTTGTTGCAAACATGGAAAACAGACAGCCTAGCATCAGCAGCTCAGAAATCACTGATAGAAGCAGAGAAATGCTGCAGGAGCATATTGGCTGGCTAGAAGAGGTGAAACAGCACATATGCTGCACAGAGAGCAAACCGCTGAAAAGAAGCACACAGAAGCGAGCACCGTGTGTGCTCTTCTCGCAGAGAGCAACTCCTTCCACTTGACAGCTTCTAACAGGGAAACAGAGCAAGCAGGGTGCAGCATACGTGCTGCACTTGTTGCAAACATGGAAAACAGACAGCCTAGCATCAGCAGCTCAGAAATCACTGATAGAAGCAGAGAAATGCTGCAGGAGCATATTGGCTTGCTTAGAAGAGCTGAAACAGCACATATGCTGCACAGAGAGCAAACCGCTGAAAAGAAGCACACAGAAGCGAGCACCGTGCGTGCTCTTCTCGCAGAGAGCAACTCCTTCCACTTGACAGCTTCTAACAGGGAAACAGAGCAAGCAGGGTGCAGCATACGTGCTGCACTTGTTGCAAACATGGAAAACAGACAGCCTAGCATCAGCAGCTCAGAAATCACTGCTAGAAGCAGAGAAATGCTGCAGGAGCATATTGGCTGGCTAGAAGAGCTGAAACAGCACATATGCTGCACAGAGAGCAAACCGCTGAAAAGAAGCACACAGAAGCGAGCACCGTGCGTGCTCTTCTCGCAGAGAGCAACTCCTTCCACTTGACAGCTTCTAACAGGGAAACAGAGCAAGCAGGGTGCAGCATACGTGCTGCACTTGTTGCAAACATGGAAAACAGACAGCCTAGCATCAGCAGCTCAGAAATCACTGATAGAAGCAGAGAAATGCTGCAGGAGCATATTGGCTGGCTAGAAGAGGTGAAACAGCACATATGCTGCACAGAGAGCAAACCGCTGAAAAGAAGCACACAGAAGCGAGCACCGTGCGTGCTCTTCTCGCAGAGAGCAACTCGTTCCACTTGACAGCTTCTAACAGGGAAACAGAGCAAGCAGGGTGCAGCATACGTGCTGCACTTGTTGCAAACATGGAAAACAGACAGCCTAGCATCAGCAGCTCAGAAATCACTGATAGAAGCAGAGAAATGCTGCAGGAGCATATTGGCTGGCTAGAAGAGCTGAAACAGCACATATGCTGCACAGAGAGCAAACCGCTGAAAAGAAGCACACAGAAGCGAGCACCGTGCGTGCTCTTCTCGCAGAGAGCAACTCGTTCCACTTGACAGCTTCTAACAGGGAAACAGAGCAAGCAGGGTGCAGCATACGTGCTGCACTTGTTGCAAACATGGAAAACAGACAGCCTAGCATCAGCAGCTCAGAAATCACTGATAGAAGCAGAGAAATGCTGCAGGAGCATATTGGCTGGCTAGAAGAGCTGAAACAGCACATATGCTGCACAGAGAGCAAACCGCTGAAAAGAAGCACACAGAAGCGAGCACCGTGCGTGCTCTTCTCGCAGAGAGCAACTCCTTCCACTTGACAGCTTCTAACAGGGAAACAGAGCAAGCAGGGTGCAGCATACGTGCTGCACTTGTTGCAAACATGGAAAACAGACAGCCTAGCATCAGCAGCTCAGAAATCACTGCTAGAAGCAGAGAAATGCTGCAGGAGCATATTGGCTGGCTAGAAGAGCTGAAACAGCACATATGCTGCACAGAGAGCAAACCGCTGAAAAGAAGCACACAGAAGCGAGCACCGTGCGTGCTCTTCTCGCAGAGAGCAACTCGTTCCACTTGACAGCTTCTAACAGGGAAACAGAGCAAGCAGGGTGCAGCATACGTGCTGCACTTGTTGCAAACATGGAAAACAGACAGCCTAGCATCAGCAGCTCAGAAATCACTGATAGAAGCAGAGAAATGCTGCAGGAGCATATTGGCTGGCTAGAAGAGCTGAAACAGCACATATGCTGCACAGAGAGCAAACCGCTGAAAAGAAGCACACAGAAGCGAGCACCGTGCGTGCTCTTCTCGCAGAGAGCAACTCCTTCCACTTGACAGCTTCTAACAGGGAAACAGAGCAAGCAGGGTGCAGCATACGTGCTGCACTTGTTGCAAACATGGAAAACAGACAGCCTAGCATCAGCAGCTCAGAAATCACTGCTAGAAGCAGAGAAATGCTGCAGGAGCATATTGGCTGGCTAGAAGAGCTGAAACAGCACATATGCTGCACAGAGAGCAAACCGCTGAAAAGAAGCACACAGAAGCGAGCACCGTGCGTGCTCTTCTCGCAGAGAGCAACTCCTTCCACTTGACAGCTTCTAACAGGGAAACAGAGCAAGCAGGGTGCAGCATACGTGCTGCACTTGTTGCAAACATGGAAAACAGACAGCCTAGCATCAGCAGCTCAGAAATCACTGATAGAAGCAGAGAAATGCTGCAGGAGCATATTGGCTGGCTAGAAGAGGTGAAACAGCACATATGCTGCACAGAGAGCAAACCGCTGAAAAGAAGCACACAGAAGCGAGCACCGTGCGTGCTCTTCTCGCAGAGAGCAACTCGTTCCACTTGACAGCTTCTAACAGGGAAACAGCAAGCAGGGTGCAGCATACGTGCTGCACTTGTTGCAAACATGGAAAACAGACAGCCTAGCATCAGCAGCTCAGAAATCACTGATAGAAGCAGAGAAATGCTGCAGGAGCATATTGGCTGGCTAGAAGAGGTGAAACAGCACATATGCTGCACAGAGAGCAAACCGCTGAAAAGAAGCACACAGAAGCGAGCACCGTGCGTGCTCTTCTCGCAGAGAGCAACTCCTTCCACTTGACAGCTTCTAACAGGGAAACAGAGCAAGCAGGGTGCAGCATACGTGCTGCACTTGTTACAAACATGGAAAACAGACAGCCTAGCATCAGCAGCTCAGAAATCACTGATAGAAGCAGAGAAATGCTGCAGGAGCATATTGGCTGGCTAGAAGAGGTGAAACAGCACATATGCTGCACAGAGAGCAAACCGCTGAAAAGAAGCACACAGAAGCGAGCACCGTGTGTGCTCTTCTCGCAGAGAGCAACTCCTTCCACTTGACAGCTTCTAACAGGGAAACAGAGCAAGCAGGGTGCAGCATACGTGCTGCACTTGTTGCAAACATGGAAAACAGACAGCCTAGCATCAGCAGCTCAGAAATCACTGATAGAAGCAGAGAAATGCTGCAGGAGCATATTGGCTGGCTAGAAGAGCTGAAACAGCACATATGCTGCACAGAGAGCAAACCGCTGAAAAGAAGCACACAGAAGCGAGCACCGTGCGTGCTCTTCTCGCAGAGAGCAACTCCTTCCACTTGACAGCTTCTAACAGGGAAACAGAGCAAGCAGGGTGCAGCATACGTGCTGCACTTGTTGCAAACATGGAAAACAGACAGCCTAGCATCAGCAGCTCAGAAATCACTGCTAGAAGCAGAGAAATGCTGCAGGAGCATATTGGCTGGCTAGAAGAGGTGAAACAGCACATATGCTGCACAGAGAGCAAACCGCTGAAAAGAAGCACACAGAAGCGAGCACCGTGCGTGCTCTTCTCGCAGAGAGCAACTCGTTCCACTTGACAGCTTCTAACAGGGAAACAGAGCAAGCAGGGTGCAGCATACGTGCTGCACTTGTTGCAAACATGGAAAACAGACAGCCTAGCATCAGCAGCTCAGAAATCACTGCTAGAAGCAGAGAAATGCTGCAGGAGCATATTGGCTGGCTAGAAGAGCTGAAACAGCACATATGCTGCACAGAGAGCAAACCGCTGAAAAGAAGCACACAGAAGCGAGCACCGTGCGTGCTCTTCTCGCAGAGAGCAACTCCTTCCACTTGACAGCTTCTAACAGGGAAACAGAGCAAGCAGGGTGCAGCATACGTGCTGCACTTGTTGCAAACATGGAAAACAGACAGCCTAGCATCAGCAGCTCAGAAATCACTGCTAGAAGCAGAGAAATGCTGCAGGAGCATATTGGCTGGCTAGAAGAGCTGAAACAGCACATATGCTGCACAGAGAGCAAACCGCTGAAAAGAAGCACACAGAAGCGAGCACCGTGCGTGCTCTTCTCGCAGAGAGCAACTCCTTCCACTTGACAGCTTCTAACAGGGAAACAGAGCAAGCAGGGTGCAGCATACGTGCTGCACTTGTTGCAAACATGGAAAACAGACAGCCTAGCATCAGCAGCTCAGAAATCACTGCTAGAAGCAGAGAAATGCTGCAGGAGCATATTGGCTGGCTAGAAGAGCTGAAACAGCACATATGCTGCACAGAGAGCAAACCGCTGAAAAGAAGCACACAGAAGCGAGCACCGTGCGTGCTCTTCTCGCAGAGAGCAACTCCTTCCACTTGACAGCTTCTAACAGGGAAACAGAGCAAGCAGGGTGCAGCATACGTGCTGCACTTGTTGCAAACATGGAAAACAGACAGCCTAGCATCAGCAGCTCAGAAATCACTGCTAGAAGCAGAGAAATGCTGCAGGAGCATATTGGCTGGCTAGAAGAGCTGAAACAGCACATATGCTGCACAGAGAGCAAACCGCTGAAAAGAAGCACACAGAAGCGAGCACCGTGCGTGCTCTTCTCGCAGAGAGCAACTCGTTCCACTTGACAGCTTCTAACAGGGAAACAGAGCAAGCAGGGTGCAGCATACGTGCTGCACTTGTTGCAAACATGGAAAACAGACAGCCTAGCATCAGCAGCTCAGAAATCACTGATAGAAGCAGAGAAATGCTGCAGGAGCATATTGGCTGGCTAGAAGAGCTGAAACAGCACATATGCTGCACAGAGAGCAAACCGCTGAAAAGAAGCACACAGAAGCGAGCACCGTGTGTGCTCTTCTCGCAGAGAGCAACTCCTTCCACTTGACAGCTTCTAACAGGGAAACAGAGCAAGCAGGGTGCAGCATACGTGCTGCACTTGTTGCAAACATGGAAAACAGACAGCCTAGCATCAGCAGCTCAGAAATCACTGCTAGAAGCAGAGAAATGCTGCAGGAGCATATTGGCTTGCTTAGAAGAGCTGAAACAGCACATATGCTGCACAGAGAGCAAACCGCTGAAAAGAAGCACACAGAAGCGAGCACCGTGCGTGCTCTTCTCGCAGAGAGCAACTCCTTCCACTTGACAGCTTCTAACAGGGAAACAGAGCAAGCAGGGTGCAGCATACGTGCTGCACTTGTTGCAAACATGGAAAACAGACAGCCTAGCATCAGCAGCTCAGAAATCACTGCTAGAAGCAGAGAAATGCTGCAGGAGCATATTGGCTGGCTAGAAGAGCTGAAACAGCACATATGCTGCACAGAGAGCAAACCGCTGAAAAGAAGCACACAGAAGCGAGCACCGTGCGTGCTCTTCTCGCAGAGAGCAACTCCTTCCACTTGACAGCTTCTAACAGGGAAACAGAGCAAGCAGGGTGCAGCATACGTGCTGCACTTGTTGCAAACATGGAAAACAGACAGCCTAGCATCAGCAGCTCAGAAATCACTGCTAGAAGCAGAGAAATGCTGCAGGAGCATATTGGCTGGCTAGAAGAGGTGAAACAGCACATATGCTGCACAGAGAGCAAACTGCTGAAAAGAAGCACACAGAAGCGAGCACCGTGCGTGCTCTTCTCGCAGAGAGCAACTCCTTCCACTTGACAGCTTCTAACAGGGAAACAGAGCAAGCAGGGTGCAGCATACGTGCTGCACTTGTTGCAAACATGGAAAACAGACAGCCTAGCATCAGCAGCTCAGAAATCACTGATAGAAGCAGAGAAATGCTGCAGGAGCATATTGGCTGGCTTAGAAGAGCTGAAACAGCACATATGCTGCACAGAGAGCAAACCGCTGAAAAGAAGCACACAGAAGCGAGCACCGTGCGTGCTCTTCTCGCAGAGAGCAACTCGTTCCACTTGACAGCTTCTAACAGGGAAACAGAGCAAGCAGGGTGCAGCATACGTGCTGCACTTGTTGCAAACATGGAAAACAGACAGCCTAGCATCAGCAGCTCAGAAATCACTGATAGAAGCAGAGAAATGCTGCAGGAGCATATTGGCTGGCTAGAAGAGGTGAAACAGCACATATGCTGCACAGAGAGCAAACCGCTGAAAAGAAGCACACAGAAGCGAGCACCGTGCGTGCTCTTCTCGCAGAGAGCAACTCCTTCCACTTGACAGCTTCTAACAGGGAAACAGAGCAAGCAGGGTGCAGCATACGTGCTGCACTTGTTGCAAACATGGAAAACAGACAGCCTAGCATCAGCAGCTCAGAAATCACTGCTAGAAGCAGAGAAATGCTGCAGGAGCATATTGGCTGGCTAGAAGAGCTGAAACAGCACATATGCTGCACAGAGAGCAAACCGCTGAAAAGAAGCACACAGAAGCGAGCACCGTGCGTGCTCTTCTCGCAGAGAGCAACTCGTTCCACTTGACAGCTTCTAACAGGGAAACAGAGCAAGCAGGGTGCAGCATACGTGCTGCACTTGTTGCAAACATGGAAAACAGACAGCCTAGCATCAGCAGCTCAGAAATCACTGATAGAAGCAGAGAAATGCTGCAGGAGCATATTGGCTGGCTAGAAGAGCTGAAACAGCACATATGCTGCACAGAGAGCAAACCGCTGAAAAGAAGCACACAGAAGCGAGCACCGTGCGTGCTCTTCTCGCAGAGAGCAACTCCTTCCACTTGACAGCTTCTAACAGGGAAACAGAGCAAGCAGGGTGCAGCATACGTGCTGCACTTGTTGCAAACATGGAAAACAGACAGCCTAGCATCAGCAGCTCAGAAATCACTGCTAGAAGCAGAGAAATGCTGCAGGAGCATATTGGCTGGCTAGAAGAGCTGAAACAGCACATATGCTGCACAGAGAGCAAACCGCTGAAAAGAAGCACACAGAAGCGAGCACCGTGCGTGCTCTTCTCGCAGAGAGCAACTCCTTCCACTTGACAGCTTCTAACAGGGAAACAGAGCAAGCAGGGTGCAGCATACGTGCTGCACTTGTTGCAAACATGGAAAACAGACAGCCTAGCATCAGCAGCTCAGAAATCACTGCTAGAAGCAGAGAAATGCTGCAGGAGCATATTGGCTGGCTAGAAGAGCTGAAACAGCACATATGCTGCACAGAGAGCAAACCGCTGAAAAGAAGCACACAGAAGCGAGCACCGTGCGTGCTCTTCTCGCAGAGAGCAACTCCTTCCACTTGACAGCTTCTAACAGGGAAACAGAGCAAGCAGGGTGCAGCATACGTGCTGCACTTGTTGCAAACATGGAAAACAGACAGCCTAGCATCAGCAGCTCAGAAATCACTGCTAGAAGCAGAGAAATGCTGCAGGAGCATATTGGCTTGCTTAGAAGAGCTGAAACAGCACATATGCTGCACAGAGAGCAAACCGCTGAAAAGAAGCACACAGAAGCGAGCACCGTGCGTGCTCTTCTCGCAGAGAGCAACTCCTTCCACTTGACAGCTTCTAACAGGGAAACAGAGCAAGCAGGGTGCAGCATACGTGCTGCACTTGTTGCAAACATGGAAAACAGACAGCCTAGCATCAGCAGCTCAGAAATCACTGATAGAAGCAGAGAAATGCTGCAGGAGCATATTGGCTGGCTAGAAGAGCTGAAACAGCACATATGCTGCACAGAGAGCAAACCGCTGAAAAGAAGCACACAGAAGCGAGCACCGTGCGTGCTCTTCTCGCAGAGAGCAACTCCTTCCACTTGACAGCTTCTAACAGGGAAACAGAGCAAGCAGGGTGCAGCATACGTGCTGCACTTGTTGCAAACATGGAAAACAGACAGCCTAGCATCAGCAGCTCAGAAATCACTGATAGAAGCAGAGAAATGCTGCAGGAGCATATTGGCTGGCTAGAAGAGCTGAAACAGCACATAGGCTGCACAGAGAGCAAACCGCTGAAAAGAAGCACACAGAAGCGAGCACCGTGCGTGCTCTTCTCGCAGAGAGCAACTCCTTCCACTTGACAGCTTCTAACAGGGAAACAGAGCAAGCAGGGTGCAGCATACGTGCTGCACTTGTTGCAAACATGGAAAACAGACAGCCTAGCATCAGCAGCTCAGAAATCACTGCTAGAAGCAGAGAAATGCTGCAGGAGCATATTGGCTTGCTTAGAAGAGCTGAAACAGCACATATGCTGCACAGAGAGCAAACCGCTGAAAAGAAGCACACAGAAGCGAGCACCGTGCGTGCTCTTCTCGCAGAGAGCAACTCCTTCCACTTGACAGCTTCTAACAGGGAAACAGAGCAAGCAGGGTGCAGCATACGTGCTGCACTTGTTGCAAACATGGAAAACAGACAGCCTAGCATCAGCAGCTCAGAAATCACTGATAGAAGCAGAGAAATGCTGCAGGAGCATATTGGCTGGCTAGAAGAGCTGAAACAGCACATATGCTGCACAGAGAGCAAACCGCTGAAAAGAAGCACACAGAAGCGAGCACCGTGCGTGCTCTTCTCGCAGAGAGCAACTCCTTCCACTTGACAGCTTCTAACAGGGAAACAGAGCAAGCAGGGTGCAGCATACGTGCTGCACTTGTTGCAAACATGGAAAACAGACAGCCTAGCATCAGCAGCTCAGAAATCACTGATAGAAGCAGAGAAATGCTGCAGGAGCATATTGGCTGGCTTAGAAGAGCTGAAACAGCACATATGCTGCACAGAGAGCAAACGGCTGAAAAGAAGCACACAGAAGCGAGCACCGTGCGTGGTCTTCTCGCAGAGAGCAACTCCTTCCACTTGACAGCTTCTAACAGGGAAACAGAGCAAGCAGGGTGCAGCATACGTGCTGCACTTGTTGCAAACATGGAAAACAGACAGCCTAGCATCAGCAGCTCAGAAATCACTGATAGAAGCAGAGAAATGCTGCAGGAGCATATTGGCTGGCTAGAAGAGCTGAAACAGCAGATATGCTGCACAGAGAGCAAACCGCTGAAAAGAAGCACACAGAAGCGAGCACCGTGCGTGCTCTTCTCGCAGAGAGCAACTCGTTCCACTTGACAGCTTCTAACAGGGAAACAGAGCAAGCAGGGTGCAGCATACGTGCTGCACTTGTTGCAAACATGGAAAACAGACAGCCTAGCATCAGCAGCTCAGAAATCACTGATAGAAGCAGAGAAATGCTGCAGGAGCATATTGGCTGGCTAGAAGAGCTGAAACAGCACATATGCTGCACAGAGAGCAAACCGCTGAAAAGAAGCACACAGAAGCGAGCACCGTGCGTGCTCTTCTCGCAGAGAGCAACTCGTTCCACTTGACAGCTTCTAACAGGGAAACAGAGCAAGCAGGGTGCAGCATACGTGCTGCACTTGTTGCAAACATGGAAAACAGACAGCCTAGCATCAGCAGCTCAGAAATCACTGATAGAAGCAGAGAAATGCTGCAGGAGCATATTGGCTGGCTAGAAGAGGTGAAACAGCACATATGCTGCACAGAGAGCAAACCGCTGAAAAGAAGCACACAGAAGCGAGCACCGTGCGTGCTCTTCTCGCAGAGAGCAACTCGTTCCACTTGACAGCTTCTAACAGGGAAACAGAGCAAGCAGGGTGCAGCATACGTGCTGCACTTGTTGCAACATGGAAAACAGACAGCCTAGCATCAGCAGCTCAGAAATCACTGCTAGAAGCAGAGAAATGCTGCAGGAGCATATTGGCTGGCTAGAAGAGCTGAAACAGCACATATGCTGCACAGAGAGCAAACCGCTGAAAAGAAGCACACAGAAGCGAGCACCGTGCGTGCTCTTCTCGCAGAGAGCAACTCCTTCCACTTGACAGCTTCTAACAGGGAAACAGAGCAAGCAGGGTGCAGCATACGTGCTGCACTTGTTGCAAACATGGAAAACAGACAGCCTAGCATCAGCAGCTCAGAAATCACTGCTAGAAGCAGAGAAATGCTGCAGGAGCATATTGGCTGGCTAGAAGAGCTGAAACAGCACATATGCTGCACAGAGAGCAAACCGCTGAAAAGAAGCACACAGAAGCGAGCACCGTGCGTGCTCTTCTCGCAGAGAGCAACTCCTTCCACTTGACAGCTTCTAACAGGGAAACAGAGCAAGCAGGGTGCAGCATACGTGCTGCACTTGTTGCAAACATGGAAAACAGACAGCCTAGCATCAGCAGCTCAGAAATCACTGCTAGAAGCAGAGAAATGCTGCAGGAGCATATTGGCTGGCTAGAAGAGCTGAAACAGCACATATGCTGCACAGAGAGCAAACCGCTGAAAAGAAGCACACAGAAGCGAGCACCGTGCGTGCTCTTCTCGCAGAGAGCAACTCCTTCCACTTGACAGCTTCTAACAGGGAAACAGAGCAAGCAGGGTGCAGCATACGTGCTGCACTTGTTGCAAACATGGAAAACAGACAGCCTAGCATCAGCAGCTCAGAAATCACTGCTAGAAGCAGAGAAATGCTGCAGGAGCATATTGGCTGGCTAGAAGAGCTGAAACAGCACATATGCTGCACAGAGAGCAAACCGCTGAAAAGAAGCACACAGAAGCGAGCACCGTGCGTGCTCTTCTCGCAGAGAGCAACTCCTTCCACTTGACAGCTTCTAACAGGGAAACAGAGCAAGCAGGGTGCAGCATACGTGCTGCACTTGTTGCAAACATGGAAAACAGACAGCCTAGCATCAGCAGCTCAGAAATCACTGCTAGAAGCAGAGAAATGCTGCAGGAGCATATTGGCTTGCTTAGAAGAGCTGAAACAGCACATATGCTGCACAGAGAGCAAACCGCTGAAAAGAAGCACACAGAAGCGAGCACCGTGCGTGCTCTTCTCGCAGAGAGCAACTCCTTCCACTTGACAGCTTCTAACAGGGAAACAGAGCAAGCAGGGTGCAGCATACGTGCTGCACTTGTTGCAAACATGGAAAACAGACAGCCTAGCATCAGCAGCTCAGAAATCACTGATAGAAGCAGAGAAATGCTGCAGGAGCATATTGGCTGGCTAGAAGAGCTGAAACAGCACATATGCTGCACAGAGAGCAAACCGCTGAAAAGAAGCACACAGAAGCGAGCACCGTGCGTGCTCTTCTCGCAGAGAGCAACTCCTTCCACTTGACAGCTTCTAACAGGGAAACAGAGCAAGCAGGGTGCAGCATACGTGCTGCACTTGTTGCAAACATGGAAAACAGACAGCCTAGCATCAGCAGCTCAGAAATCACTGCTAGAAGCAGAGAAATGCTGCAGGAGCATATTGGCTGGCTAGAAGAGCTGAAACAGCACATAGGCTGCACAGAGAGCAAACCGCTGAAAAGAAGCACACAGAAGCGAGCACCGTGCGTGCTCTTCTCGCAGAGAGCAACTCCTTCCACTTGACAGCTTCTAACAGGGAAACAGAGCAAGCAGGGTGCAGCATACGTGCTGCACTTGTTGCAAACATGGAAAACAGACAGCCTAGCATCAGCAGCTCAGAAATCACTGATAGAAGCAGAGAAATGCTGCAGGAGCATATTGGCTTGCTTAGAAGAGCTGAAACAGCACATATGCTGCACAGAGAGCAAACGCTGAAAAGAAGCACACAGAAGCGAGCACCGTGCGTGCTCTTCTCGCAGAGAGCAACTCCTTCCACTTGACAGCTTCTAACAGGGAAACAGAGCAAGCAGGGTGCAGCATACGTGCTGCACTTGTTGCAAACATGGAAAACAGACAGCCTAGCATCAGCAGCTCAGAAATCACTGATAGAAGCAGAGAAATGCTGCAGGAGCATATTGGCTGGCTAGAAGAGCTGAAACAGCACATATGCTGCACAGAGAGCAAACCGCTGAAAAGAAGCACACAGAAGCGAGCACCGTGCGTGCTCTTCTCGCAGAGAGCAACTCCTTCCACTTGACAGCTTCTAACAGGGAAACAGAGCAAGCAGGGTGCAGCATACGTGCTGCACTTGTTGCAAACATGGAAAACAGACAGCCTAGCATCAGCAGCTCAGAAATCACTGATAGAAGCAGAGAAATGCTGCAGGAGCATATTGGCTGGCTTAGAAGAGCTGAAACAGCACATATGCTGCACAGAGAGCAAACGGCTGAAAAGAAGCACACAGAAGCGAGCACCGTGCGTGGCTCTTCTCGCAGAGAGCAACTCCTTCCACTTGACAGCTTCTAACAGGGAAACAGAGCAAGCAGGGTGCAGCATACGTGCTGCACTTGTTGCAAACATGGAAAACAGACAGCCTAGCATCAGCAGCTCAGAAATCACTGATAGAAGCAGAGAAATGCTGCAGGAGCATATTGGCTGGCTAGAAGAGCTGAAACAGCAGATATGCTGCACAGAGAGCAAACCGCTGAAAAGAAGCACACAGAAGCGAGCACCGTGCGTGCTCTTCTCGCAGAGAGCAACTCGTTCCACTTGACAGCTTCTAACAGGGAAACAGAGCAAGCAGGGTGCAGCATACGTGCTGCACTTGTTGCAAACATGGAAAACAGACAGCCTAGCATCAGCAGCTCAGAAATCACTGATAGAAGCAGAGAAATGCTGCAGGAGCATATTGGCTGGCTAGAAGAGCTGAAACAGCACATATGCTGCACAGAGAGCAAACCGCTGAAAAGAAGCACACAGAAGCGAGCACCGTGCGTGCTCTTCTCGCAGAGAGCAACTCCTTCCACTTGACAGCTTCTAACAGGGAAACAGAGCAAGCAGGGTGCAGCATACGTGCTGCACTTGTTGCAAACATGGAAAACAGACAGCCTAGCATCAGCAGCTCAGAAATCACTGCTAGAAGCAGAGAAATGCTGCAGGAGCATATTGGCTGGCTAGAAGAGCTGAAACAGCACATATGCTGCACAGAGAGCAAACCGCTGAAAAGAAGCACACAGAAGCGAGCACCGTGCGTGCTCTTCTCGCAGAGAGCAACTCGTTCCACTTGACAGCTTCTAACAGGGAAACAGAGCAAGCAGGGTGCAGCATACGTGCTGCACTTGTTGCAAACATGGAAAACAGACAGCCTAGCATCAGCAGCTCAGAAATCACTGCTAGAAGCAGAGAAATGCTGCAGGAGCATATTGGCTGGCTAGAAGAGCTGAAACAGCACATATGCTGCACAGAGAGCAAACCGCTGAAAAGAAGCACACAGAAGCGAGCACCGTGCGTGCTCTTCTCGCAGAGAGCAACTCCTTCCACTTGACAGCTTCTAACAGGGAAACAGAGCAAGCAGGGTGCAGCATACGTGCTGCACTTGTTGCAAACATGGAAAACAGACAGCCTAGCATCAGCAGCTCAGAAATCACTGCTAGAAGCAGAGAAATGCTGCAGGAGCATATTGGCTGGCTAGAAGAGCTGAAACAGCACATATGCTGCACAGAGAGCAAACCGCTGAAAGAAGCACACAGAAGCGAGCACCGTGCGTGCTCTTCTCGCAGAGAGCAACTCCTTCCACTTGACAGCTTCTAACAGGGAAACAGAGCAAGCAGGGTGCAGCATACGTGCTGCACTTGTTGCAAACATGGAAAACAGACAGCCTAGCATCAGCAGCTCAGAAATCACTGCTAGAAGCAGAGAAATGCTGCAGGAGCATATTGGCTGGCTAGAAGAGCTGAAACAGCACATATGCTGCACAGAGAGCAAACCGCTGAAAAGAAGCACACAGAAGCGAGCACCGTGCGTGCTCTTCTCGCAGAGAGCAACTCCTTCCACTTGACAGCTTCTAACAGGGAAACAGAGCAAGCAGGGTGCAGCATACGTGCTGCACTTGTTGCAAACATGGAAAACAGACAGCCTAGCATCAGCAGCTCAGAAATCACTGCTAGAAGCAGAGAAATGCTGCAGGAGCATATTGGCTGGCTAGAAGAGCTGAAACAGCACATATGCTGCAAGAGAGCAAACCGCTGAAAAGAAGCACACAGAAGCGAGCACCGTGCGTGCTCTTCTCGCAGAGAGCAACTCCGTTCACTTGACAGCTTCTAACAGGGAAACAGAGCAAGCAGGGTGCAGCATACGTGCTGCACTTGTTGCAAACATGGAAAACAGACAGCCTAGCATCAGCAGCTCAGAATCACTGATAGAAGCAGAGAAATGCTGCAGGAGCATATTGGCTTGCTAGAAGAGCTGAACAGCACATATGCTGCACAGAAGAAGCAAACCGCTGAAAGAAGCACACAGAAGCGAGCACCGGCTGCGTAGCTCTTCTCGCAGAGAGCAACTCCTTCCACTTGACAGCTTCTAACAGGGGAAACAGAGCAAGCAGGGGTGCAGGCATACGTGCTGCCACTTGTTGCAAACATGAAAACCAGACAGCCTAGCATCAGCAGCTCAGAAATCACTGCAGAATCAGAGAAATGCTGCAGGAGCATATTGGCTTTGCTTAGAAGAGCTGAAACAGCACATATGC